>VYZV01008744.1:73316-134037 GCA_013401275.1 Pandion haliaetus
CCCCCTTTCTGTAGGTACTAAGTGTGCTGCTGTATCATTAGCCAGCTGAAGAATGGGGATAAAAGGCCACTGTGTGACACTTGCTCCTCGTTTTGTGCAGGTCCAGGCAGCAAAAGGCTGGGCATAGATGGAGACAGAGAAGCAATCCCACTAACACTACAGATCGCCTACAGCAAGGTGAGTGCACAGGACTTGCACAATGAGAAATGGGACAGAAAACCACTTCAGTGCTGGACAAACCTCTCTCTCCACTGGGGGCTGAGGGACGCAAATGCTGACAGTCTGCTGGAGGAGCCTGAATGCAAGCCCAGATGAGCCAAACTCAAGCTAATTGTCTACTTACTGGCTAATTGGGTGTGGCATTCCACTCCTGTTCAGCCCAGTAAAATAGGGAATGTGCAGTTGGATTCCATAGACTGAACATGTACCGGGTGCCACTTTACACTGGTGGACTGTGCTTCCAAGGAGCAATCTTCCTCTGGTCACAGAAGTCGTCCTATTTTGGTGGTCCCTTTGCAGTTATTTGGTGTTAAGCCTGGGAAATTTTTGTAAATCCAAGGTTAAATGAATTTTAATGTCTACTCAAACTTTGTGCAGTTCCAGGTAATTCCAGATCTGAGCTAGTCCAGCCAGACAGTTAGGGGTGGGAGGCAGGGTAACATCAACTTGGAGCGCGGCATCTCACAGGCTTTGCTTGGTCTCTGCAGACAGCCATCAGTGGAAGAAGTCACTGGAACGATGTTGAGAAGGTCTGCACATCCGTCAATCTTAGCAAAGCCTGCAAGAAGTATGAAGAACTAGGTGAGTAGAGGTTGTCTTTGTGGCTTTGCATAGGGAGCATTGGGAGGGACTGGTGGAGCAAGGGGACACTATGGATCTTCTAGCTGGAGCAAAGCAGGGATGTGTGAATGCAGAAGATACATGGAAGGTGCCTGGTGTTCCCTGGGGCATAGTGTAGTGCTTGGCTGTTCTTAGCACCACATCAGGGATGAAGGCCATTTGATTTCCCATTGTTCAAAAGCTTCCAGCCAGAGAAATGGGATGTCCATTGGGGACAGGGCTGGGACAGTCCAAATAGCAGGACAGTCACTGGAGAGTGGTGCTATCCAGAGCAACACTTCTTCAGTAAGAAGGAAAGACAGGTAAAACTGTTATAAATGAAGTAGGACCAAGGGGGAGGGTGCTTGTCCTGCCATCCACAGCAGCTTTCAGCAGGCTCTCAGTAACCTGATGCTTCAGCCTGTTGTCCTTCCTGCAGCTCAGAGATAGCTGGCTGTCACATGATTTTGCTTCATAAGTTGTTTTTTTTTTTTTCTAATCAGGTTTCCGATGGGGTATTAATAAGGCTTTGAGCCTTTTAAAAGCAGCAAGGCTTTTAGTCTGTGTGTATTTAAAAGTAATACCTGTTCATTCTTGCTTAAGAACTGCTGTTTTGGCAATCAGACACCCACTTCTGAGTAAACTGAGGGTTTTTTTTTTTTAGTTCCTCTTTCCTTGTGTGCTTTGTGTCTGGTAGGCGTGTCGTTTGGGAGCAGAGTAGTCCAGGCAAACAGGTGATCTGCCAGATAGGAGTCAGCTCCTACATGCCTCACAGAGCTCAACCTAAACGTCTATCCCTCCTGTTGCAACCCCATCCATGAAGCCTTGCAGACAACCCTGGAAAAAACCCAGCGGGAATTAATTTCTCACCTCCTCTATACATTTTTAGTTGGGTGTTTCTGTGTTACTTCAGAAGCTTTGCTTGTGCTGCTAATGCTGTGGGTTTGCTTCAGGGGGTGTCCTCAGTTTCCCATTGGGGAGAAGCTTCTCCTTCATGAATCTTTTCCTTCCAGTGGAAACCCAGTCCTCTTGATTGTCTCCGCTGGTTTTCGCATTCAGCAGTTTGACCACAGGATGTCACTGTAATTCCAGACAAGAAAAAGCATCTCCAGGTGGACTGCAGGAAAGGCCACACTGGGAGAGCTAGAATTTCCTCATGACAATGGGGCAATGGGTTTTCTCCTGTTTAGGTCCTAAGATAGTTAAATTTTGCTGTTTTGTTTGGAAAGCAGTTGGAAATTACTCTGAAATTTATCTCTGTCTCTCTGATTGCTTTCTTTCCATGTAGGTTAACATTGGGGAAGGAATATTGTATTTCCCTTGACAGTGAGGTCCTGCTGAGAACCACTGTCTCTGGGATGTTTTGAGGGGTGGAGGGGGACCACTTGGGTTCCTACCAGTGGCCCAGAAGCCCCAAGTAATAACAGTTTTCTTTTGTTACAGCCTCAAAGACAGAGTGTCTCAACTTGACCATGACGGAGGTGGTCAAAAGGCAAAACTCCAAATCCAAAAAAAGTTTCAATCAGGTAACTCAAATCATGGTCCTTTTACACCTGGTTAACAGGATGTCAGCCTGACTCAGCTGGGAGGGAAGCAGGGCAGGAGACAGTAGCTCCTTGGGGGATCTGTTTGCTGTTGGCCACCAGACCTGCTTTAGGAGTGACCACCTCCCGTGCTCCCCTTCCCTGCAAAGGTATAATGCACTGAGCATGGCAGCTCCCTCATTTGAACTCTTTTTCTGTCAGCAGATCAGCGTGTCCCAGATAAAAGTAGACAAGGTCCAGATTATTGGTCTCCAGTCCTCCTTTGCTGTGTGTCTGGACCAGGATGAGCAGAAGATCCTGCAGAGTGTAACCAGGTAGGAACTGCAACACGGCCAGCTGCCTGCTGCAGTCAGCATTCCTGGGATGGCGCATCCTGTGCATAAGGACTTGTGCATGAAGCCACTGGGGGACGAGGTCCTGAGCAACATGGTGGATCTAAGCCAGATGCCCAAGCTGGCTGTCGTAACTCCAAGCTCTGTAGTGCAGCTGAGCTCAGGTGGGATGGATGGTCCTGCTCAGATCCCAGCAGTAGTTTACCTTCATAACTGCCACAGTCTAAAGGGTGGTTCCCAGTCAACTGTTCAACTCTGTAAAGACAACTTTTTCAGCAAGACCAGTCATTAAGGCAGAGGAAAGCTATGCAACATAAATAAGGTGTTTGAAGAGCACTGGGCATATGAGTGGAGCTTTCAACTTCTAAACCTCACTTGTGTTCTCTACCACCTTTGGCATACCCATTGCAGAAGTAACCCATGATCTTCATGGGAGAGACTGGGGTAGAGCAAGAATTGTTCATTTGACTGTTTATCCAGCAGTCGTGTCCCTAGGGCGTGAAGTTGGCTCCCCAGGTGATGAAATTTGAAAACTCACTGTAGACAACATAATTCCATAGCACAAAGAGATCAAACAAGTTGATGCATGAGTCTTAAAAATGTGCAAGCATTTTCATTTCTCCCTCAGAGAGAGCAGAACTCTGCAAGGTTATGCTACCTCCAATGGAAAAAAGATTTTGGATCTTATTTCTTAAATAACCCTAAAGAGAAGTGTTTTACTTAACTTGTTTGTTGTCCAACTCGGGGCTAGTGGGAGAGTTCAATGCATGAAGTGGAAAAGGAGCTACTTCCCTCTCCCCAAAACCTGGGGGATGCAAAGGTTCTTGTTTTCCCTAATGAGTTTCAGAAATTACTCTTTATGGATGCTTCTGTTCTAGGTCCCAATCTGAGCCAGCTTAAAGACCCAAACTCTCCGCACTCACACTCCAGTCCTGTTAAAGACTGCAACTGATTCCTGTTTGTTTGCAGATATTTCTGCTGCACCTGAGGACCATGATTCTCAGCCACACACCTTACTTATATCTTGGTTTCTTTTTATTCCCTTGCAGGTGTGAGATCTCTGTGTGCTACAAACCCAGGGACAGCGATCTCTTCGCACTGAGAAGGTCTTCTTTGCCTCCCCAGGGTCCCTCTGAGTTTCATTCTCTCCTGTGTTTACCCATTGCCACCTTCAGTGGAGCACTGCCATAGAAGAACCCTGTGTCCTTTCAGACCAGACTCCCATCCAACACCGATATAGGCTCAGGAAAAGGAAGCTGACTGTTGTCCTTTGGGCTGGAGACCCAGCCGTTCTTGTCCAAGACATCCTGCAGCCAAAGGGTTAGTGTGGCTGAGCTGCTCCTGGTCTGGGCTTAGCCCATCCTTGGGAAATGGGAACATTAGTGTTGTGCTCTGGTATCTCTCAGGGTTCCTCAGCAATGAGAGTAAAGTGGTTTCCTTGAGATGCCCACCTAGTTCAGCAGACTGCCAACACCTGCACTGAGAGGGCAAGGCAAGGACAGTGATATTTTCCTGCCAGCAAATGGTGCTGTGGCTGTATCTGACAGTGACTACAAGGCCACTGTGATCTGGGGGAAGATCATGGAGGGATGTTTTGGAAAATGAATGTCCTTGGCTGAGTGGTGGTAGGTGGCCTTCAATGCATGTGGAGTTGCAGATCACCCAACCGATGTCCTGATGGCATTTCACCTGTGACAGGTCGAGGATGCTCAGGACAGTTCTTTGGGGATGGTGACAGGCTTTCTCAAGGTTTCCTTCGAATTATGAAGGTTGGGTGTCTTGCAGAGAAACAGTGCAGAGCAGAGCAACCCAGCTGAGGCCCAGAAAGACCCCAGCATGGGTTGTATACTGCTGCTTGTGTTCCAGTGAATTGAGTGCAATAGGCCATACCAGGGCATGGACAGCTTGTCATGTTTTTACTGTAAATCCAGGACCTTCAGGAGAACTTCCAATTTCTGCAGAATTTCAGAGTCTACCCATGAGATGTACTCCCTGTTCAGCCCATGTTCTTGCATCCTGCTCCCCAGCACTGTACACTAGAGACATCCCAGAGACTGAATCCTCAGTAGTTGCTTGAAATATGGCAGGAACTGTGCTCACACTCATAGGAGGGAGGGAATTACTAGGGAAACCACTAGGATTGCCTTAAGCTCACCTGAAGAGGCAGCTTTGCTAGAGGAGGACCCAGCACCAAAAACACTAGTGACACTTGCAAGCAACAATAGGATTTGAGATCCCCCCTCCCCTGCAAAGAGGCTTTCCACCCTCTTCCTTCTCTCTGCAAGGCTGTAGGTACAGAAATGTGCAATATTTGGGGGTGTCTAGAGGTATTCTGACTCCATGAGCAAAAAAAAAAAAAAAAAAAAAAAAAAAGTGGTTTCATAGCTGTCAAGCTGTTCCTCAGTAGTTTTTGGTGATTGCACTAATGATAACAGGCAGAAGAGCATGCTGCCTGCTGCAGGCTAAAAGGATTTTAATGCTGAGTACATGTGCTCCCTGTAAATGTCTGGAAGGGACCCCTGATACTGCTGGGGGGCTGCAGGCCATGATCAGTTCAGTGTGGGTCCTTTGATCCTCTAGAAAGCAGGACCAGGTCAGCCCTTAGCACTAGTTAGAACAAGATTGGGCTCTGTCCCCAGGGGCTGGTGGCACAGCAGCAGTATCTTCTGAGGTTAAATCTGCCAGGAAAAGGGCCAGAGCCCCTGGGGGCTTCAGTTGTCTCAGAGGAGCGTGGGTCAGGTTTGTCTGCTGGATTCCTCTACATCTCTCCCGGAAGTGTTTGGGGGATCCCTCCTGTGCCATCAACTCTGATCCTGGCCCTGCTGGCTGCTGGACCTGCTTTCTGTTCCCACTGCTTCTGTTATTTGGGGACAGCTTGGTCTGGGGCCAGTGGTGAACATCTTGGGTTAAGAAGGTGCTAGCTGGCTCTTTGGTGTCCTCAGCAGCTCTGGATGCAGCATCTGCCAATGGCTAGAGATGAGTAAAGACGAGATGTGAACATGCTCCTGAGGCCTCTGTGCTTCATCCTACTACTTGAATAAACCATCCCAAGGATGGTGTTGCCTTGTGGACTCCAAGAAAAGACCTTCGTGCGGGGCGAAGCATCACTTGAACATAAGCAGGTGCTCTGGCTCCACCATGATGCAAAGCTGGCTTTGACTCCTGGCAAGGACCCACCTTCCCCAGCCACACACCGACTCTAGGAGCACCCATCTTTTCCTATGCGTGTGGAGTAGTGTCCATCCCTTGCTCGCAGCACAGACTTGGCAGGGACACCAAGACACTGCCAGGTCGTGGTGGGCTGTCCCCTCTCTCACAGGGTGCCTGCGGGGTGATGTGGGAGCACACGCTGAGGTCACTGCTGTGCACTTCTGCAGATCAGTATTTTAAGTCCAATAGGCTCAATGGATCAGACAGATTTTAACGGCTCTTTCCATGCACTTGGAAAACGTTTTCCCACTGACTTTTCATTTCCCAAACAGGTTTGTGTGAGTCTTCTCAAATGGGGCTGAAATTTGACGCTGGTTTTTTTTGCTCAATACTTTAAAATAGCACCTTATCCTGTCAAAACATTGCTATTTGTGATCTTGATATCCGTGGCTAAATATATCCCTGCCGCTGTTAATGATAGAAACCTCTTTGGTTTCAGCTGGCCCTACAGAAATACTAGAGAAGAGAATTTCCATCTCATAGAGAAATACAAGCACAAACTCTAGGGACTCATAATCCTGGTTAAGGTTTTGACCTCTGATGCTTTCTGGAAATGGAAGAAGTCTGAGGTTCTTTCAGGTCATCTTTGTACATATGTGCAGCCTCACCAAATCTGTGTAATGTCTGTGCTGATCTGTAAAATACTGTTTAAAGAACTTTTTAAGTAATTGTAAAATATTAAATGTTGATTTATTTCAAGTACAAGTACAGTGTTTGAGTCAAGTAATTCCTGAGCAGGCAAGAGGTGCAGGAGGAGGCTCTGTATCTCCAGGAGGAGAGCAGGGAGCACCCAGGTCCTTTGCACAGTAGCTGACCTGAGAGCAGGAAACGGCTGGTAAAGTCATTGTGTTCTTGAGCCTGGTCCCAGAGGGCACGACACGGAGACCTTAATTGAGCTGCTTCTGTTCTGTGAGCAAAAAGCAGGTTTTGATGTTGTAAATCCCAAATTGGTTTCATGCTGGATTAAAGAAAACAGAAGCTAGCAGAGCTTCTGTGTGCAAGGTGAGATCTGTGCATACCCTGCCCTTCTAGGAGGCTCCTTGACCTTTGCTGTGTTGCTTTGCAGAGAAATAAGAGTTATACCAAGAGCTGGGTGCCTGCCAGCTCCTGGGGCTGTGGGCAAGGTCCAGCCCTGGGGTGTACAGCAGAGCCTTGGGACGAAGGGTGACTGCTCAGGGACAGCAAGTTTTTGCCCAGCAGCTGGGTAGTAGGGTATTTGTGACTTGTAAATCTCTTCTGCATCTTTGGGGATGTAAACTTTGCAAATGGAGCTGTTGCTACTGAAAGTACTCTGAAATATGAAATGACACTTGCAAATATTTAACTGTCTCCAGTGTCACCTTCTCTTCCTGTGGATATTCAAGGAAAGAGGCTTAGTTGGTAGGTGTGAGGGCCAATGTGTCATAATCGAGTAAATAACGTGGGAAGAGTCATCTCAGCTCAGATGAGCCAAAAACCAGATGAGAATAACTTGTTAATCAGCACTTTTTTATGTATTAATTTTTCCACTCTGATTAGAGAATAACAAAATGTGTTTTTTAAACAAAAAGGTTCTTTTGAAAAGGCAAATAAGGGAAATACTTTATTTTCCAAGCTGAAAAGATAATCTGCTGTTGTTTGTTCTCAACAACAAAAAAACCCCACCCAAACCCTAAACCACAACCCCCCTTCCCTGTTCTTTTCTTTTTAAAAAGAAAAGTGGAAAGAGAGAGGCACGTGCATGCTTAAATCCAAAGCAGAAAGAGAACAAAGTACTTTAAAACGTGCATGATGAAAAGTTTAGGATCAGGGCTCAAGTCTCATCCTTGAAGTGCTGCATAGCTGAGAGTTTTTTTCGTGTAAGTACAAAAGATTTTAGCAAAAGAGCTGCTGATGAGCAAGGCTGGGTTACGGCTAGACTATTTAACAAAACTAGTTTTGCCTCTTGTAGATGTGGTTGAGTCAACTCAACGGGGCTTTTTGCAACTCTCACAGCATCAAAGGTGAGCTGGTCTGTGGCCTGTCTGTGTCTGAGGGATGGGAAGACAGTGGATGAGGTGTGTTCAGCATTTCAGGCTGGGAATACCAGCTTACGTTGGCTTCCTGAATGAGATGGGTTTTACCAAAAAAAGTGCCTTGGAGTTTTGGTATGTGTTAATTTATCAAGGTGCAGTGGCAGTTTTAGATGGTCCCCTGCTCTGTCAGGGGTTTTCACCCCACAGCCACTTCAATCGAAGCTGCTGGACTTGGCACAGCTGGAGTGGGACATGGGCCACTGCCAGGGAGGTGGGACGTGGAGATGTTGTGTGGGAACACACTGTGGGGTGACTTCTTATTACCCAACATCAGTAGTGACCCTCCATCCTCCACTCTTCTTCAATGGCACTTTGTGCATAGGTGCTCCTCATCTTTACTGGTGTGAACCCTACAGATTCTCCCTGCCAGCTCCACAAGGAGCCATCTTGATGTGGATGCCTGTGTCAGGTACCAGTGTGCCACAGGAGTTGGTTGAAAGCTGAGTTTGACACCCCAGAGCCACCATGGCTCAGTACTGGCAGAAAGCAAAAAGCTTAATGCATGCAGGCAATGTCAATCAAGTTGCTCAGGGTCCAGGCAACGTTTGAATAGCTTCAGGTATGGAGGTGTTCTAGTGCATGAGGTGAAGAACAACGTCAGCCAACACCGTTCCAGAGAAGGGGTCCTTAAGTGGCCATTCCTAATCTGGTGGCTAATTAGAAATACAGAATGAATTAGCATTGATAGGCAGGAATGAGATTGCCTGTCCTGGATCCACTGTTGCAGGGTTTAAGATACTCCCCTAAGAGTTAGAAAACACAGGTGCCCTCCTCTTCTGGCAGGTGGGGCAATTGAACTGACCTTCCATGATCTGTGTCATCATCAAGTTGTTTGAATGGAGCCATCGCTGTGGGACATGACGAATGCTCCCAAACAGTGACAGTTCTATCTTGAAGCATGTTGGGTAAGGGAAAAACATGTTCATTCCTAAATGTGGTCTTTGTTTAGACTGAATTTTCTTTAACTTTACTGTCATGTTGGGGGAAAAAGTTTGTTTGCCAAGTTCACATGGTCTGCCAGAGGTGAGCAGAGGTCTGCCAGGCCCAGGATCAGGACAGTTGCCTGGAGAAAGCTGGAACCTGCACCCAGGTGTGGTGCGCTGGGACAAAAATAGCATTTGGTTGGCGGTGGGGCACTTCACCTGGGCATAGGGACCTGCCCGCAGGCTTGTGCAGCTTGGCACCTTTGATCCTTTCCTTGTGCTCAACTAGTTGTTTGCTGGAATTGCTGGGAAAAACCTTCCTCTTGTACTTTTGTTTCCTGGTAGGCAAACATGTAGTTTCATGGGTGGCATTTCTAGGTGCCCTGCAGCAAGAGACCAGCAGATGGGGGACAACATGGGGTGTGGAAGCCCACAAAGACCTGGGGATTTGGGTTACGGGACCTGAATTGGGCTGTTTCCAGGAGATCTCTTACAAGGAGGTATTTCAAAGGTGCTCATCTGTTCTCTCAGCTGTAGCAAGAAATAGCAAAGAGCAGAGTCAAGCTTCCCAGCAGCTCTCAGTCCCCGTATACCATTACAGAATTAAGATTAACATGCCCAGGGTGTCTCCTTGGTTAGAGGTCACAGCCCCACAAGCACTGTTCCCTCCTTTCTGTCTGCCTGCTGCCTGTCTGCTCCCATGGCTGCATCTCAAATTACCTTCAGCCAAAGCAGAGGTACCTGGGGATGGCTCAGCTCCTGCAGGCAGGGTTGGCAGCGAGCCCCGAGCTTGGATCCCTGCCTGCGGGTTGGTGATGGGCTAACTGAGCCACAGCATGACGGCCAGATTCACCCCTCCGACAGCAACAGGATCTGCTTCACCCAGAGGGGTTTATTGAGATGCCCACCAATAATCCAGCACTTTCAGAAGAAAAGGGAGAAGTGGAAAAAAATCCAGGGAATATCTTCTGCTGCCAAATTACCTGCCCTAGTTCCCTCTTGCGGCTGCAGGTTTCCGGGCTGGTAGATCAGGCTGTTTCCCATGTGCATGATTTAGCTGCTCTTACAGACACCTGTAAAGTAGACAGGATTGAAAATTTCTGTGAATTTTCCTAATTTCTTAGGCGTTTAGTCACCCATGACTGAAATGGGCATGTGACTCCCTGTTTGTCTCAGGACTGACCTTTGCTCAGGACTAACAAGAGCTAAGCTGGACGAGTGAAACATTTCTGGGATGCAGGCGGGTGTTATCTCTCCTGGCAATGCCTCCTGTCCACTGTGTTTATCTTACTTGTGCTACTCAATGATCGATTAAAAGTTAACAAGGCTCCCTGTGCCTGCATGAGGAACAGAGTTTTCCTAGCAGGGAAAATTCACTTGAGAACAGTAACGGTGTGCTAATGATGCAAAGTTGCGTAATTATCAGTGTGTTCAGATGCAGCACTGGTCCTCTGGCCTGTATGTCTGTGCTAGTTGGTGCAGACAGCTGACTGTGAGAGGAACGGTGTGGGCTTTTCTGTGCCAATCCTGAACTCACCTTCTTCCAATATTCACCTCTGTGCTCTTGTAATTCCTTCTCCCCTCCATAGGCACCTCCCCTGCGGTACTCACAGAAAGAAATGCAAAGGCTAAGGGGTTGCAGCCAGAGCAAATATATCCAAAAACTGAATTCCAAATCAAAGCAAGCGTGAAAAATATTTTGTGGTGTTTACCCATCTCTGGGATAACCTAAACTTGGGTTTGCCTGCATAAAACTTTCTGGACAGCAATGCAGTGTATTTAGCTGGTGTTGCCATCTGCAGAGAGGACCTCAAGCAGAGTGGCTCAGCTAGTCAAACACTCTTTGTCCTCACAAGGACTAGTCCTGCTTCTGGCCGTGTCCCCTCTTGCATCAGGTCTCCTCTCTGATCACTCTATGGCCAAAGCAATTATCTTCTTGTTGCTTCAGTCTCCCACTGGCTTAGGAAGCTGAATGGCCGGTGAAAAGGTACAGACCTGGTGTGGCTCGGACCAGGGAGGGTATGCAAACATCGTTTTCAGTGGTGATGAGCTGTAGATGGGCTCAGTCCACCTTGCCTGTGCACTGTTGATTGCAGTGACTTTCTAGTAGATACCCATGAACTGCAGACTGAGATGTTGTTCCTGTAATCAGAAATCTGGGGAGGATCTGTCAGGATACCCAGGACCTGGGTCCACACTCTGGTCTACTGGGAGATCTTTGCTGATGGCAGGCCCTGTCCCATCTCCCAGGAGTGGGTCACACAGTACTGCCCCTCTGCACTGCCTGTGGGCACTGGCTGAGTGCTGACTTGCAGGGAAAAAAAATGAGACCTTGAATCATCAGTACTTTCCCTATGCAACAGTGCATGTTTTTTCCAATATTTGGTCTCTGTGTTGACTTATTGTCAACTGTGGCCCAGGTTAAACTGCTTGAGGACAGAATGCTCTTGTGAGAGATTCCTAGAAGAAAGTTGAGCCAATTGAGGGTTTTCCTGATCAGGTAGCCAGCTGAACTGTAATCCTAAAGCCATTGATTAAATTTTTGCTGCTGTCTTATGGCTAGTTTTAGTGGTGAGCTGGGTACAGGAAGCAATGGGGTAGGTCCAGCTGTGGTTGTGAATGCAGCACTCTGCAGCCAGTCCCTGGAAATTGGGCAAGGGGTGAAAGAAGGGACCAAGTGCATGCAACGTCTCATATCTCTCTGTGCTCCAGACCATCATCTGAACCTCTTCATGCTGCGGACTGGGTGACTGAGAACTGTGTGGTTCCTCCAAGGTTTGACACACTGGAACCATTGCAAACAGTCTGGGTAGAGGTGAGATTGAGCGACAGCTGAGATTTCCTCCTCTGTTTAACTTCACAGCCATCATAAAAGGAAATATGTGCTAATCTTAATTAGTTAGAAGCCAACCTCTTCCCGTCCTAAGAAGCCATCTGTACTTTAACACGTGACTCAAGGCTGTGTGTAACCAAGACCATTCAGGTAATTGTGCCAGTCCTGCAGGCCAAAGACTGCCCAGATGGAGGGAGGATTGAAGCCTTAAAAAACTGGGGGATGCTGGTGTTCATGATGCTTTCTCTGCTTGCTGATCAAGAAATCACCCAAGGAAAGACACTTTGGTGAGGAGAAATTGTGCCTGTAGCCTGTGCTGGGTGCAAGCAAGGGTGAAGAAGTCTGGCTTCTAACTTGTCTCTACTCTTCTGTTTCCTGTAAGCCATCAGTAAAGAGCAACTTGCCTCGTGCTCCTGTGATAGTTTTTGTGGGACCAAACTGGGGTGTTCCGGCAGCCTTTCTATTCTGTCCTCTGCCTCTGGGATGCTCAGGACAAATTACCTCCATTGCAGTGAGTGAGTAGCATGGTGGGCTGTGTGCTGAGGACTGGAGCCCATCACTGTGGCTGGGCTACAGGTCCCCTTGTTCCCTCCCTGCCCCCCCCAGCTTGGCCATGGTGGCTGGGTTGAGCGGTGGGGCTCCTTCCCCCATGACAAGGAGCATGCCCAATGCAGGATAGAGGAACAAACTGATCCTATGTTGCCCTCCATCCCTCTCTCCCTAGGTATGGCTCTCAGCAACCATGTGAATATTTAGCTGGAGCCTGGAGGTCCCTTGGTGGAGACTGGCACCCGCAGGATGGACACAGCCCATAAGTCATGCTCTTCACTGACAGGCAGAGTGGATGTAGATAACAGCTGTTGATCGGTGATTGCAAAACATGGCTAAAGGAGGATGTGCTATCTTTGTATTTCTCGCTTTCTATTAGAATGTGTTTACAAATAGTTTAAGTCAGTGAGAGATGTTTTCTGAACTTTCCCGTTATGACTAGTGTGTCTAAATATGCAAGCTGTGGGACTCGGGTTTGCATGAACAAATTGTCTATTAGTTATTTTAAAGCCTTTGAATACCCCTTGTGCATACAAACATGCCAGGAAATACACATAACTATTTATCCGTCTACCTGCTTAGCTCTATGTAACTATCAATGAATCATTTGTATAGCATATATATTCAGCTTGTGTGCATGTGTACGCATATATGTGCTGTAATATAAATGATGCACTGCACATTTCTTTTTAGCATAAAAATGAGTTCCACATACTTTCTATGGTGAAAAAAGTATTAGATACGTGTCTGGGTCTGTGTGTAGTGTGAATCTTTGTTACTTAAACAGCTCCACTGCTGCCAGGTGTATAGTATGTAATATGATATAGATAAGGTTTAGTTATTAACACATGGTGGCCAGATAGAGCAGGTAGGAGCGCGTGCATATGCATTCTCTTCATGTAAAGTTTCTCTTTCAATAGACCCATGAAAACAAAAGAGAAATCTAAGCAGCCCCTTGCTCTGCGAGCCCCAGCCTGCAGCCAGGCAGTGAAAACCTCTAACTGTGAAGGTTTTGCTCTAGTACACACTCAGCTCTCCCTGCAGGTGGGATGTGGGTGGGAGCCACGTTAGCCCCGTGGGTGCTTGGGGGGCAGAGGTGCCTCCACCCACTGCACCACTGCATGTGGGGGCTCGGTGCTTCCTCACCCTGCAGAGATGGCCTGGAGGAGCTTCCTCATCTCCTCTTGCCAAGACTGCTAGGGTGTTCCCCACAGTGGAGGGGGAAGAGGAATTTTGGCTACCAGCAGATGGAGTGGACTGAAAAAACTGGAAAAAGAACTTAAGGGTAAAGGCACAATCATTACATTGCAGGATGCTAGAAAGAGATGCTTCAGCTATTCCTCCCAAATTCTGTTTTTTCTCTGGGGAATTTTTAAGCTTCATTTGTCATGATTTTTTTATTTTTCCTTTGTGGTTTTCTCCTGTCTGTCATCTTTTCCCAGCTCTCCATCCCTGGCTTTAAAAAGCCCCAAGAATTAAAATCCCAAAGGTGTTGAACTTTAGGAAAAAGATCGCCAGCAGTGAGGAAATGGGAAGAGAAAAAGGAAATAGTAAATCAATAAGATAGCTTGTTATGTTGTTGATGTGTTTAAAACAAACCTGTTTTACCTAGCTGTGATGTCTCTGTTTAAGAAATGTGGAGCTGGTCTGGGAAGAAGAGACACACCTAGCAGGGATGGGTCAATGCCAGTGAAGGGACAGCAGTGGGAAAATTCTTAATGACTACAAAGGTAAAAGAGAGAGAGCGTTAGAGGCATGTTTGCATGAACTGGGAAGAGTCCAGATGGGAGCTGGTGGCTTCAGTATAATTGTCAGCCACAGGGCCAGGTCCCCTTATGCAAGGTAGGTGCTCTCAGGAATGTTAAATGCTTTAAATCACCTGACATGAAGAAATTCCTGCCAAGGTGCTTTGAGACTCAGCTAAGGGCTCCCTCTTGCAGTGACTTTTGGGAATGGGTAGAGAAAAAGTGAGGTTGCAAGATTGGAGAAGGACAAGTGAAGGACCAGCCTTCAGAACAGGGGAAGGAGCTGAAGCTCTCTTAGCTTAATTCAACTGCTGGGAAAATGCCAGCACAAACCATCCAACCCTGTGCAAGTACCTGGAAAGAACAGGGGAGTGAAAGATTTAGCAGAACCAAGCTGAGTTTAAGCCAATGCGGTTTTGCTCCTCTGGCGGTACAACAAACCCCAAGGACATTGAGGAGTCATCTGAGTGCGGTGAGGTTTCTGCCACCACCTTTCCTGTGCTGCCTGTAAGGGAACTGGGGAAACACAGACCTGGTGCATCCACCGCAAGCTGGATGGGAGGCCAGTGTCCATGTCTGAGCACAGGTTCATTGCCAAGCCATGGAGGTAGGTGGCTGTGCTGGCCCTGTCCTGCTGGTGGGGCTTTCCAATCTATTCAATAAAGAGATAAGAGATGGAGCAAAGAACATCTGAATTACCTTCGTAGGTGAGGCTGTGCAGGATGGTGACTGCACTAGAGAACTGGAATTTAAAGTGACCTGAGTTGAGTCCAGATTTTTTACCTCTCCATAAGTTGCTGTTCAACAGGGACAAGTACTAAGTTTCCCCTTGGAGCAGGAGTGGCTGGAGAAGCAGTGGTCCTGCTGGAAAAGCTGTGGGCATGCTGGGAGTCACAAGCTGGCTCTGAGCTGCTGTATCCCACCCAGGTGTCACAAGTCAGGCTTTACCAGCATAACAAGGAGCACCACTGGCATAAAAAGCCAAGTCCACCTTCTTTCCTCTGCAAACTGCCAAACGATGGATGCCATGGACTATGAGAGGAGATGTAATGTTTAGACTCAGCTGGAGAAGGCTGATGATACGGGATGGTGCAAGACATATTCAGGATAGGCAGGGTGAATGGGCAGGGATGGCCATACAGGGGGAGCAGAGGTGGTCATCATGCCTTGGGCATGCACTAAGGGCTGGTTTCTGGTTCCAGCCCTGTCCTGGGATTCTCCACATAAGCAAGCCTTGGGATTAAGCAACAACCTGTCCCTTTCTCTGCCTTACACAGCAGGTTGGAAGCTTAAGAAGGATTTCAAAAGCCCTGCTTGTCTATCCTGAAAAACAACTGTAGAAACAGCTTCTCCACTCAGCTTATCAGCTCAACGAGTGGAGCAGAGTGTGATTAAAAAGAGCTGTTTCCTGTTGCACGTTATCACTGGAAGAACCAATAAGCTTGAGGATTTGATCTCATTCCAAACCTGTCACCTTGGTACCCATGGGGGAGCTGTAAATTCTAGGAAAAAGATCCTGGGAGGTGTGAGCAGCGGGCAGCGGAAACCTATAGCCCTTGGCGTACATGCATGCAGCACTTAAGATTTGGGCAAAAATTGATCTCTCACCATTTCAAGCAGCTGATTTCTTCCTCAGCACTGGCAAGCCACTGACACCCCTGTGCAAGCACAGGCATGCCCTGTTCATTGGCACGAGATGGCTGCAGCACTCACCAGCAGTGACGGACTCATTTCCTACAGGTGCCTCAAAAGTTTCCTGCTCACAAGTGGGTAACCTCGACTCACAGCGGGTTTTCCATGACCTGCACTGCTGGGCGGTTGTGTTGATACCAGGTGTGTAATTGCAGCCCTGAGGATGGTGGGAGCTGGTCTCCAGATGGGATGAAAAGACAAAGCTTGCTGGTTACTTATCTGCTGTTTGCTCACACTTATCACCATCAATTTGCTTGGATTTTTCAAACCTGTAATTAACCTGTAGGTTAGCAGTCGTGTCTTCTACTGCTAGTACCTGTACAGTCTTTATCAAATACGATGACATTTTCCACCCTTGCAGGACATACTGAGCCCCTGCTCAGACTTGAAATGTCCATGATATTATTATTATTATTTATCTTCTGCTTGCTTCTATCTCCTTATTATGGATTTTTTCGAGACAAAAAAAAGTGTTGGAGATGGCTTCATTTGGACAAATGAAAAAGGCACCTTAAAGACCATAAAACTGGCTGTTTGCTTGGCTTTCCCTCTCCCCCAAATCTCCCCATCTTCTGTATTTGCTAAAGCTGGAGTAAAACTAGAATTTGGTTGAATTTCAGGATGGGAAACGGAGTTGCGACATCAAAATATTGCTTGGTTTGTGACCTGTTCCATTACAAACTGTAAGAAAATCATCCATTGACTAAAGTGTTGGGGATGTGGCCACCTGCCAGGAGGAGGTTTCCCGGTAGGATGGGTGGTTTAGAAGGAGCGGTGCTCAAACAGCATCGTCTTCTTTGTCCAAATACCTTTGCTTCCCTCAGAAACTTGGTTGCCTTGCTAGGTATGTTATTAAAGCAGTCACGTAATGATGGAAAATTAAAGCAGGGAAAACCAAAGCATCCATGAATAGAAACCAAGGCAGGAGGAGAGGCGTCCAGAACTCCCCTTTGACAGAAGCCTTTGGATGTTTGTGGGGTATGGAGCAGTGGCCAAAATGGGAACCGAACATCAGTGCCACGATGGGGAGGGGAAACCCCAGTTCCACTGGTCCCACTTGCTGCCAGCCCTGGCATCGCCACCAGCGCTCCTTCAGCCCGACCAGTGCTGGTGTCGAGCGAGGGGCTGCAAGGCACCGGGGGCCCCGTGTGCCGCAGTGAGGTGCCGGAGCGTGACCACCAGGAGGGAGCCAGCCCCAGCCGGTGTCGGTGCGTCATGGCCCAGCTGTTGTGCAATGTGCGCTGTGGAGCTGGCAGCTATAGTATCTTGAGTGGAGAGAGGGCTGTGTGCTGCTCCCGCGGTAGGAAAGCCCCTTTCTGGGCAGTAAGTTCCTCTCTGGGCTGGAAAGCCCCTCCTGAATTAGTGCTTCAGGTGAGTTCTTTCTATTTATTTCAGGAGACAGACTTCTTCCATGTGAGAGGGATTCAGATTGGTTCAAAACTGTTGTGTATCCCATTCATGCACAGAAGCATACAAGCTTGGCTCTTTACGGTGCTCCTGCAAATCACAGAGGACAGCATTTGCAGGGACAAAGAGCTGTTTTGTAACTAACTGGTCCATGCTGCTTGCCACACAAGAGGTTCTCTCTCTATTTTGGTTCTTTCCTATTTTTTTTTTTTGGTCTTCTGACTGAAGCCTTTATTTGAGCAGGGTCATACCTGGCTCTTCCTCTCGCCAGTGCCAGCATAGGTTGGCAAAGGTGAGACGTTGTCTGGGGTGACTTGGCAGTTCCCCATCCTGTTCTCAGGGTGGCAGTTGGACATGTTTCAGTGTCTAATGACATCAGCTGCTAACTAGCAGCTCGTTACAGAAAATATGGAGGACCAACCCCTGCCGCCCCATTACATATGTTACCACAAGACAGTATGACCCTACACCCTAGAGGAGGGCTGCCACTGAAATCCAACTGCTGCTACGATAAGAGACAGCATGTACAGGAAATGCGAGAGGGGGACGTCTCCCAGAACGTCCCTCTAGCTAAATGAATTTTGGGTTGGGATCCCAAAGCTGATGGCAATGAGGGTGGTGCTGGGTGTGTGCTACAGGAACCGGCTGAGGAAACGCAGTGACATTCTCCTTCTGTAGCTGTGCAGAGGGAGAGAGTCCAATTCTAATGAAAATTAGGGGGAGGGTGAAGGTTTGGGACCTGCAGTGGCCAGCTGAGAGGTGAGTAGTGAAAATATCCAATAGCAAGTGGGAGATCTCGGCCTTGAAAGATGCTTGTGAAGCATCACCAAAGCAAGAGCACATCCGACAAATGGGTGCCATGTAGCTGGTGCCACCCTATGCCCCTCCTATGCAACTGCATGGGGCTCATACCCCAACTCGTGTCAGTGCATTGGTTTCACAGCTCACTTTCCTCTGGCGTTTACATGGGAAACAGTATCTGTGTGGTGGTTTCTGCCTGTGTCAGGATCTCTGGCATGCTGGGTAACTCCTGCTGAGGAAGGACAGATGCAACGTGGCATCAGGACAGATGGACAGGTGCAGGACAATAAGCTATTGAACACTGATGTTCAAAACTTTAGTCCACGCATGTTGAAGAAGCGAATTCTGATGCTAGCAGGGACAAAGCTTTTGTAAACAGGACCCCATGTGTATATGCCATAACCATGCTGTCCACTGGTCTGGTCTGGGGGCCACTGGCGCCGCTGTGCTCTGCAGTGATTCTGTACTGGGGCCAGGACACGTGTGCGTGTCCTTCATGAATGGGAGTGAATGTGAATGAAAACAAGACAGGGGAAATGAGGATGTTATCATCTGCTGTTGTGTGCTGCTGTTGTTTCCCCGGAGCCTTCCTGCCCGCAGGACGGCTGCTCAGCCGCACGGGGCGGCCAGCCTGCAAGGGGAAGGGGATGCTGCTCAGCACAGCAACTTGGCACCAGTGCAACGAGTGGGAATTGAATGCAAGTAACACTGACAGCCAGTTAAACTGCCTCCTCCTGCCTTTCTCTCCCAGTCAGGAAGGAAGTAGGTTATTTTTAAAACTGGGGCCCAGGTATGTAACTATACCTAATGCTTTTTCAAATGTAAAAGAACATGGGAAGTGATATGGTATCAGCTGCAGTTCCCACGGTCCCTCTATGTGTACTTTCTCTGCCCAACCCACTTACTCCAAAGAAGCTCAGAGCCTTAAGTGTTGCTCAAGGTAACACCTGGGGTGCTAAGCTGAGCCATCAGGGCCCTGGACATAAATGGGGATGGCACTGGTTGTGGCAGTGACCCAGCTGGAGGGGTCAACCAATGCTATTGAGCTTTCCTGCACACATGCTCCATCAGCTGGCTAGACTGACAGAGCTGGTGCGTTCACCCCAGCTCTCCACTCACATGCCATAGGAATGAACATTTATCTCCTGATTTGGGCTGGGTCCACACATCCCTCCCATGTGCCAGCTTGGGCTTATGCCGATGTGGAAATATGTCTCAGCCCTAACTGAGTGTCAGGGCACTGACAGACCTCAGCAGCCCTGAGCAGCCTCACCTGGGGCACTGTTTGGGCTCACCCCTTGAGCTGCACTCCTGATGCTGAGTCATGACTGATGGCAACGTGATGCCCTGCTGAGTACAGCCAGACCTGCTCTGACCAATGCATGGCCAACACCTCTGTCGACACAATGGCAAATTTCTCCGGGAACACATTCCAGAAGGGGCCAGGCATCTCCTGCCCAGGCTGCATCCCTGTGCTGGCAGCAAGCAGGTGGGGGCTGCCCTGTGCAGCTGCAGGGGCAGCGCTAGCATTGAGCAAAAGCAGATGTGTGCGAGATGATCTGGGCGGGAGGCGCTGGCAGAGGCACAAAACTCCGCGCTTGGAATGGGGAGCTGGAAAAGTGTCTTCCTGGACAGACTCCTCCTTGTCTCTCGTAGCAACACTGTTTATTTCGAGGTGCTGGGTGTGCAGCCTCCGGCACTCTCTCTGCCCTGGCTGGGAGGCGGCAGCACCACGGGAGTTGCCCCCACACTGGGTGGTCAGTGGCACGGCAGAGGCTGTACCAGCACCGGGGCTCACTGCATCTGCCCTGGGACAGGCTCGTCCAGAGGCTCATCCAGAGCAGCCTGACCTGCATGGCTGGTTTTTGGGGATTAGAGGCAGGGCACAGCTGAGCCCTCTTTGCCTGCTCCTGCATGCCTGGAGAGCACCAGGCAAGCACAACCTGCGCGGGGACAGCTTTCTCCTTGAGGGACTTCTTGATGAAAGAGGAAGTTGTCTTGAAATAGCTCCGGCGCTTCCCTTTTTGCTTTGCAGACTTTGAAGTGTGCTGCAGAGCCTGGCAGCTGCCCCGGTGCTCTGCCGGCACCCACCGACCTCCTCACCAGGCAGACCAGACCCTGCGATGACTCCTCCAGAACCCCGCTCTGTCCCTGCTATGCTGGATGGGACCGTGGTGCACGTGTGACTCATTGGGATCCCCGGTGCCTGCCCTGAAGAAGCAGGTAGAGTCCCGGAGGGTGCATTGCTCCTAGGTCTGTGCATGGGGAAGTGCAGTGCTCACCCTCTGTCTTGTCTTCTTTCTGTTCCTTTGAGGGGGCCTACTGCTCTGCTATTCCTCAGCGCTGCGCTTCTACTGGGGAGTGCTTTATGTCTTAGAGTTTGGCAGTGTGTGTGCGTGAGTGCTGCATCTCTGTGGATGAAAGACCCTGGAATGCCCTTGAACAGGGTCGGTTTGGTTTCCTTTCTCAGGGCGAATTAAGGGAGGGGGCACCGATGGTGCTGGTGAAGAAGAATGTGCTGCTTCTATGCAGGAAGGGAATATTTGTGCAAGCTTCCCCTGCTGCACCCCACCAGCGAGCAGGATCCTGGTGGGAAACACAGGGTTTGCCCTGGAGCCTGTCCCAGGGAGGAGCGTGGAGACTTTGCAGCCTGCACCCCTGGAGCAGGCGCAGGTAGTTTTGATGGTGTTACTGCTCTGGCACTCATTCAAGGCCCCTGGCCACTCGCTGCACACACATCCCCCATGCACGTCCCGTGAGCTGGCAACTGCTTGCTGCCCAGCCCAGATGGGGTGAGTGAATTACATCACTGACTTGGGGCTGTTTCAGCACTAGCTCAGGCTTATTCATTTTGCTCTGTGTGAAACAACTCCCAGTTGCAAGAAACAGAGCCACCTTCCCAGAGCTGCTCCCAACCATCGCCCACTCTTGCCCTGGCATTTCTGGGGCTCCTGCCTTCCAGCTCCTTGCCACATAGGGCAGGCAGTGCTCATGCATCCAGCCCCGGGGAGCAGGCTGTGCTCCGGATTTTGCTGCAGCCTGGGGGTGGCCAGGGTGATGCACGCTCCAGCACTGGCTGTTTGTGCAGTCGTGTGGCTGCGCGGCTTCCCCACCCCTTGGCCTGGGACCTCATCTGTCTCTTGGAGGCTCTGAACACTGCAGCAGTGACATGGCAATAAACATTGATGATAGTGGTGATAACAAGGAGAGTGCAGCAGCCCCGTCCAGAAAGGAAACAAAAAGGGGAGTGCTTGGGGCCCAAGCTTCGAACAAATGTAGATCAGCCAACTCTGTGCAACAGGCAGATTTTAGTCTTCTTCCCCCTGTGCCCTGAGTGGTTTCCTCTGCATCCTCTGGCCGCACCAGGACCACTCACCGCCCCGGGATTCTGTTGCCCTCCCATGGAAGCTCTCTGAGTGTCTATGCAACTTAGCAGCAGTTTGTCTTTCTGTCTCTTGACTAAGCCTGAACACAGAAACAAATTTGTTTGGGCTTCAAGGATTAATTTATCACCTCTGAGCATTACGCAAACATTTAGGTGTGTAGTTGTTTGGTACTTTGGCAGTGAAGTACATGGCTCCCAAGTCTTTCTCAACCAGTTTCCGATTTCCTCTGCGGATGGCCCAAATCTACCCAGCCAAAATGTACGAGATCTTAATTCAGCCTTCACTGCTTAGGGTCCTACTGAACATCTAAATGTATGTCTTCTATTTGCAATGGAAGAAAACGTGGGTAAGTCTGGTGAAATATATGGCCAGCCTCTGCTCTGTCACATGGATCTGTTCAAACTGCACCGCTTTCTCTCAAACGTTAATTTGACCTGAGGAAATAGCTTGAGTCCTCTAAGCCTCAAGCTGTTCTGGCAAGATCAGGGCTTGCTGCTCACAGCAGACACTGGCCTCCGCATGGCTTTGCCCTGCAGCCTCTCCCTGCCAGCTGTGAGGTGCTGGGGCTCCAGCGTGGGCACAGGGCTCTCCTGACATCAAGTATTGGAGGACTGCTATGAAGATCAGTTGTGATGGTGTTTCTGCCCCAAAATAGCTTGCCGTATGTTTTGGTTCTTTTAGTCCTGTTTCCTAAAGAGACAGAGCTATGAGACTTCCCTGTCTGTCGCCTGTCCATCATTCTGGGATAGCCTGTATTCCTGGCTGGGTGGCCCCAAATCAGACAGAAGAGAAGACTTCTTGGCGCTGGGTCAGATGGCACAGGGTAGCTAGCAATAGTTTTACTGGAGTTTCCTGGACCTTATGGGACAACATGTTCAGGTTATTGTATGACAGAAACATGGCTTTCTTTTTTGCTACAAAAGTAAGATGATCTCTGCTTCATGGAAGGGCTGTGGGGAAGGAGACTGCCCACTGTCCCCCATCGCCAGGCACCAACTTGCACATCTCCATTAGAGCATTTTCCATTTTCTCCTTTGTGTTCAGATGGTTTCCCTCTGGGAGTCCTATGAATGCTATCTCAGAGCAGTCCTGCTTGTGTTAGGACATGGTCTCGCTCCACTAGTGACAGGGACCTTGACGTAAAACCTGTCTGTGGCCCCTTTGGCAGGAGTTGCCCTGTGTGCCATCTCGGTGGGAATTCCCACCTTCCCAACACCTTCTGATATATGGGGTGGGCACAGCTGCTGTTGTGGCAGGGCCATAACGACCTTTTATCAGTCACCTTCGTATGGCTTTGCAGCTGGCTGTTGGGATGTGGGCAGCAGCAGCACTCCTCCTCAGCATCTCCCTGTGTGCTCAGCCTCGGTGAGGATTTGACAGAGGGGAGCTCTGATTTTCACAAGAAATTAGAGCTCCTCTGCTCCAAGTGTTTGGGAAAGAGCTGACCCAAGAGGACTCTCAGTTTGGTTGTGTCCAGCTTTCCTAACGCTGACCACAAATCCTACCCAGATGTAGGGGCTCTCAGGCATTGCTTTCCCAGTTTCTTTCTTGCTTTTGTGAGCTTTGCTGGTGTTAATGGCTGTTCTGAAGGCAGATGCCGTGTTGGCTGAGTCATGTCTTTCTATTTTGAGGTGTGACATGCCTTGAAGACAGCACCGTCCATCAAACTAGTTTGGACAGGAGCTCTCCAAGGGAGCTGCTGTTGTGAGTGATCTCTGCTGGGATGGGTTTTGCTTGTGAGTCTAGAGTGTGATTCTTCAGTCCAGACTGGTGTTACTGGGGGGTGTTCATGGTCCTACTGAGAGCAGTGGTTTCTGTTGTTGCCTGTAACATGTAATTAAATCTCGTTACTAACCTTGTCCTCCTGGTGCAACATTATATACTTGTCCTTTCCTTGCTAATCTGCCTCTCTTTGCACTCCCTGTCAGCAGTTGTCGCGTTGCTCGTTTCCCACTGCCAGAGCAATGCCAAGTGCACACCTCTGGTCATCTGCTGACAGCAGGGGAAGGTGCCATGCACAACATGCTGGGGTCATTCTGGCTCTGGTCACCCTCCTCCTGCGACACCCCCCCAAGCCCATGTGCAATTGCTCTGTGCCCTCCCTGAGGCCCAGTGACGTCCCCTCTGCTGTCGGACAGATGTGGCCACCTGAGTGCAGCTTCCAGCAGAGCTGGATGAAAGCTCCTCTGCTATGGAGGGGAAGAGAACCACGTCCCCGTGCAGGGCTGGGCACTGAGACACTGTTGCATTGCCTGGGGACAAAAGACCTAAGTTACAAACAGTGCTGGATTCACCACTGAGGCTTCTGGGTACAGGTACACCCGTGGTGATCCCTTATGGTGTGGTCTCCAGATTATGCCCGTGGTCAGGCGAGGCAGGTGGGTACCGGTGTGCGACCACCGGCCACACTGCCGGAGTGCTGCAAGGAACAGCAATGCGACATCGTGGCACCAGCTCAGCCGTGTTCATGAACTCCTGCCTGAGCACATCTCACTGCAGCCCGGTGGGAGCTGCTTGCTCCACAGCACGAGATGCTGAACACACCCCGAAACTGTAGTTTAAACTCCAAATTTCTCTGTGAGGGGTAAAGGATTTGCTATCAACACAAAACTGCTTTCTCCCAGCTGGTGACACAGAGCATGATCATAGAGTGAAGGGGCTGTACCACCAGTGACCGTGCTGGTGAAGGTACTGTACAAGGGAACTATTGCTTAGGGAATGGGATTGTATGGAGGCAGGGAGCAGCTGTGTCATCCCACAGCCCCTTCCACCTCACAAAAGCAGCCAGCTTGCTGCCTGGCCTCTCCCAGGCTGGCCACATTTGGGAGCCTGAGCTCTGCCTGCTTTTATTTCCCCCTCAGGTGGACAGCGCTTGCCTGGGCTGTGTGCACAACCAAACCTGGCAGCGGTTTTCAAATGCACTTATTTTTTCCCTCTGATTGTTTTTTCCAAAGCTGACTCTGGGAATGGAAAGAGATGCTAAATCTAAAAAGCTGATGCTTCCGGAAAACTCATTTCTTTCCTTAGAAAGAATGAAATGTGACGTTGGCAAGGAAGTCTCCGAAGAGTCGTTAGTGTCCAGGAAGCTGCTCCACTTCCACGCCAGCTTTAGCAAAGGTCTTCAGGGCTCATTCAGTCCTGATGGGCAGATGAACGTCCGCTGCAGTGTGAGCTGAGAAGGTGTTTTATTAGTGAAATGGCTGTAAGAGGCATTCTCACCTTCTCCCTCCATGGGCATGAGTCTGCTGGCAGGCACGTGCCTTGCCAGAGCAGCCAGCAGGCAAGCGGCGCAGCAAAGTGTTGCTGGGAAGCAGAGTCTGAGCTTGAGATGTGTTTCCCTGGCAGTGAGAGCCTGAGGGAGAGCATCTGGTTTCATATCAGAGCTGTCTGAAACCACAAGCCCTGCCAGGTTTTGAGCTGAAACTGAAAATCAGTCCAGAAAGGCTCCAGGCTGCTCCACAGCACGCATGGTCCCCCCACCTCTTCTGCAGGTCTCCTTCACCCCAGCAACCTATCCAAACGGGGCCAGAAATGAGGCAGGTGATCTTTATGCGGTTTTTGAGTTTCATAATGAAAGTTTTGCTTAGTTTTCATTTTAACTGAGACACCTTGCTCGGGGGTGGCTGATGTAAGGTGAGATGGAGCCAGACCCTGCTCTCAGTGTTTATCCTTGGCCATGGTTCATGTTCTCAGGGGAGCCTGGAGTTGCTGTTGCCTGGACAGTAAGGAGGGCTGGAGGCTGGAAAGCTGCATTTGTCCTGCTTTCCTACCTGAGCTGTGCAGCTGGGCTGGAGGTCAGGATCAGGGCCAAAAATAGCGGCTGCTCCACTGGCAGGTGGACATAGTTAAGAGGGAGGAAGGTGCAAACAGGATGTCAAACCTGCCTCTGGTGGACTCCCCTGGATGATTTTGCTGCAGCACCATTTCCTCCTAGTGTAAGCCGTGATCCTGGGTCCAGAGGAGCAACTGCACAGTGTTTCGGGAGCTGTCGGCTGCAGTTTTGAGCCGCCCAGAAGATGCAATGTCAAATACTCAGGTTGGCTTGGGGGAAACGGCCCCTCAACACATGCAGTGAAGAAATCCCCCTTTGGCTCACATCTGATACTCGTGCTGCAGCCACCCTTGCCAGAGCTAAAAGGAAATGCAGGCTGGGCAGCCGCCCCGGAGCTTTGTAACCTTAGACGAAGCCTCTGATGTGCTACTTTCGTAACCGATCTCATTTGAAGGCAACTGCAGGGAGAAGCGGGAGGGTGGTGTGAGAGGCTGGCAAATTCTGGTCTGCTCCACAGGACATCTGTCACCTCATGATGAAAAGCTGCAAGTACACGTGCTCATGTGCGTTCCCTACGGCTGAGCACTTGCCACGTCTCCCTTCAGGACGCTTCGGCACAGAACAGCTCGCTTGCCACTGCCTATGGTATTTGTATGATCCTTCCTTGCACCGGGAGCAAGCTGGGGTGTCCACTGCAGGATTGGGAAGAGTTGGGATTGGGGCGGTAACTGGTGGTGGGATGGGGAAGAGAGGAGAGGAGGAGCACGGCTGGGGGAACAGCTTTCCATGCTTTGTTCCTGTGCAATACATGGGTTTTTCTCTGCGAGTGTCTGTAGTTGAGCTGATAAACAACCACAGGAAACCTCAGACGTACCCGTGTGGTGAATTTGTAACTAAACACAAGGCTGCAGAAGGCGTGGAGAGGCTGGCTTTGGCGTGCGACTAAATATAACTCCAAGAAAGCAAGCCTGTGCGCGCCATGGGCTGCGCTTGTCCTGGTGTGTTACTGCTGTCCTTAGGCAAAGTGGGGAGGTGGGAGAGGGGACATCCCCCAGGGCTGGCCATGGTCAGCACAGCTCCAGGCAATGACATTTGGGACCCGAGCCAGGGCGTGCTGGGCAGTGGAGGATGCCTGGGCACGTTGGAGAGCTGGGGCAGGACAGCATGACCAGGCTTCCTAAGGGAGCCCGCCTGTTTGCTGCTAGCCCAGCTTCCACTGCCAAAGGCATTGGGTTTAGGTTTTCTTTCACAGCTTCAGATATTTCTGCACTGCTCGGTCTGTCTCACATGTGTTTCACCTAGTCTAGGGGTTCTGGGTTTTAGTGATTTCCGCCAGCTTTTGATGATCTGTGAGACAGAGCAGTAGGTCTTTGGGGAGGCTGTGTATTGCCATGCTGAATGTCTCCAGGGGACAGCCTGAGTCACTTCTCTCCACTAAGTATGATAGGGTTGAGATGACTCATGTGGATGGACAGCTCTCCATCCTCCTGCCGTGGGATTTCAATCCCACTCCAGCATCCTCACATACTGAAGGCTTAAAAAGGACTGAGCTTCAACTTCTGCCATGGATCAGAGCTAAGAGGGAAATATCCTTTTCTTGGGACAGGGGCATGCTTTCCTGTACAGATGGACTTGTTCCTCCAGCGGGTGCACCAGGCTGTGGAGGCAATCCCATTGCTGTGCCACGGTGGTCGCTGGGAAATTTGCCTGGCTTTGTCGTAATGGTCAGCAGAATGGAACAGGCTGGGGGACTTGGGCTGCTGTGGCGTGGGACATGGTCCAGGCAGCCTCCTGGGACTTAGCTCTGGTCCTGGTCAGGCTGGATTCCCCTGAAAGTTGTAGAGACTCTTGGGTATTTGTTGGCAGTGTGTTGGCAGCACTTCTGAAAATCCCCCAGCTCGCTTAGTGGTGAGGCTGTGACTGTGCGATACCTTGCTCTGCCTGCCTCTGCTCAGGCTGCAATGGCCCAGGGGTGCATGGAGGCTGGTGGCCAGGCAAGCCCTCCTCTGCCATGGGACTGCACAGTGCTGAGCCTGAACCAGGGCCCCTTGGGACTGCAGGCGATGTATCCTGGCACCCATAAGGGTGCTAGCCAATGTTATAATTAAAACAATCTAACAAGGGCTGAGTGAGCATGCATCCTTCATGGAAGACAAGAGCAGCTGATGCAGCCCAATCTGGTCTCTTCATGCAGTAGGGACTGATCACCCTACAGGGACCCATGACATTCTCTCTGTACAACCTGGTGGTGCCCACCCAGCCGTAGCTGGGACCCTCCAGACACATCCAAAAAGCAAGCAGGGTAATGTGTGATCTGCTGAAACCCGCCTTGTCACAGTGTCTTTGGTGTCTCTCCTGCTAATGACCAGTCCTCAGAGAACGGAGAGGGCATTGGTGTGGTCTCCCCACCATGCCTCCCTGGCTGTAAGCACGGGGAGGAGAAAACCCTGGAGGAAGGTGACTATTTCCTTGTGTGGGCCTGGGCCAGAGCGTGATGCAAATGAGGAACCCCTGCTCAGGAGGAAGGTGGTTCAACGGGGTGAGCATTGGGAGGATGGAGAGGTGAGGAGGGAGGCAAACTGGAGGATTCCAGCCCCAGTGGCCTCACCTCTGTATAGAACCGCATTTCATCTTGTATTAGGTCAGCCAAAATAGAGCAGCCATCGCAAACTGTTCCCCACCTCTGGGTCTCCATTAACTGTTGCCCTGCAGAGGAGGGGCACTGAGGTTGGGTTTATGGGGTGCTCAGCACCTGATGCTCAGCCAGGTCCTACTCTCTCCAGCACCCTGGTAGTTTAGAAAGGAGGATGAGGCTGCAAAGCCCTTTAAACCATGGTCTTATCTGCCAGCCCCCGGGGTGAACTGTGCTTTCACTGCAAAGTTCTTTGCTGTCAAGAATATAGCCAGATGGTTCCCATAACTACCCCAAATTCTTGGGAGAGGAGGCTTTTGAATGACTAAGGTTTTTTCACAAAAAAACTCATAGTTATTGAAAACTGAAGGGAGGAATATGACTTCCTACCCTTCCTTTTAATTTTTTCCTGAAAATGAAATAAAATGCAGCTGATGCCATGGGTATTTTAAGAATTGCAGAGAGGGAGAAGGGATTTGCAGCTCTGCAAAGAAGTGGGATGAATACAGAGAAGACTCTGGTCTTGCTGAGCTGGCAGACAGCAAAATAACCAGTTACAGGATGAAATGTGTCTCGTGTCTGCTGCAAGGAAGGGAAGAGATCCAAAGGGGGAGGAGAGGGACAGAAAGCAGAGAAGCCCTCATGGGTGTGGACCAGGGAACTGAGCAGCTTCTGCCTCTCGCTGGCACTTTTGCAGGGCTTGCTTTTACACCCTGCACTGTCATATTTCCCCTCGACTCATCTATTGTGTCCCCACCATCATGTGTGCTGGCTGGGGCCTGTGAGCCCTTCCTGTTTCTGGTTAGAAAGCTTGTGGTCACCGGTGAGCTCAGGCACATGCACACAGAGCAGAAGCGAGCCCCGTCCGCGCTCGGCAGCGTTGAGCGCGGACTCCAGTGCAGATGCCACGGGGATCACTGCTTTGCTGTCTAGCTCCTGCCTGCTGCATCTCAGCCAAGGAGCCCTCTGGCTACGCCTGATCTGCCACCTCCTTCTCGTTCTTCCTACTCGCAATGTGCTTGCTGGGACGGTCCTGTGCCATGAAGGAAGATATAATCCTGGGAGCTGGAAGGACGCAAGAGAAGGTGAGTGCAGTCCGGAGCTGAGCAGGTTTGGGACAGGGTACTTCCTCGCATGGCCCCTCTGCTCCCACTTGCAGCAGAGACAGTGCAGGGACAGACTGTGGTAGGGGAGATGATATGTCATCCCCAGCCTTCAGGGGAGCAGGGCAGGGGTTCCCAGGCAAAAGCTTGTGACCCTCCCTCTTGCAGGTCTGGGTTAGTCCACCAGGCACTAGGACCAGTGCAGAGTCCATCTCCAGAAGTGGGGAGAGTATCCCCCTACTTTTGCCAGGGATCCATAATTTCAGGAGAGATGAGGCAGGCAGAGAGGGCCGTCTGTCGTGGGGGGCTCTGATGTCTTTTGCTGCCCTTCCTCTGGAGACTGCACTGATACTTGCTGTGTGCTGTGCTGGGATGTGGGGATATGGCACAGTTAATGCTGAGGGTCTGGTCCTAGAGACACAGTGAAGTCCCCTTGGCTGAGAGTGTCCCTGCTTGAGACACCAGGCCAGCAGTGCAAACCTGGAGAGGGGACCTAGCTCGCCTGGATCCCTGGATGAGAAGTGGGGGGCCTGCAGTGCAGCTCAGATGTCTCTGCCTGCCATCCCCACGCAGTGCCTGAGCAAGCCGTAGGCATGGGGGGGCCCCCGGCTGGCTCACAGCACATGGTGGGTCAGGGCTCAATAGGCTCAAGGTGCAGACCACAGGTCTTTAGCCCCTGGTCTGTGACCAGAAGGGGTGGCAATGGCAAAGGAGCCAGCAGGAAGGGACTTGTCTAGGGAAGGAGTGGTCCCAGCATCACATCCCAACATGTCGCATCCGGTCTCCCAGGGGATTTATGGCTGCTGCGTCCTGGGAATAGCCTGGCAGGCAGAGGCACACATGGTGGGTGTTGGGGACTGATCGCGTCTCAGCAGGCTGAGAAACAGCCTGGTGCAGTGATAGGGATCCTGCTACACCCCTGGTTTCTGGCTGCCAGTGGGTGACATCTGCCACTGCTCTGACACCAGCACTGGGGTCCCTATGGTGTGTGCCTGCACCCTCTGCTAAAATGCTTTTTCACCCAAATTAGCAGCTCTAAGTGTGTCATTGGAGCTTCAGATGGTTGTTGTGTCCCTGCAGTGACACATGGCTTCTAGGCGTTGTTCAAGGAATCCCTTCTGCCAGGTGATGGGCTTCATCCCTTATGGTCAGCCTCTGCCCAGAGCAGCATGCCAAAGAGGTGTCAAGGTCAGATCATCTGGCATAAATTAGCCTGGCTTCATTAACATCAGTCAAAAGCTACCCATGCATCTCAGCAGCCTCCATTCCTATGGGCAAGGAACTGGCTGTAAATGCTCTGTGCAAAGGCTGAATTTAGCCCTTGGTTACAGCACAGGCTCTTGCATCTTCAAAGCCTTCCCCACCATGTTACTGGGTTTGGATTTGTGTCGGGAAGATTGCAGGGCCAGCTGCTGTTAGTAAAATCCTGATGAAGCCCTGGAGGGAAAGGCAGGCAGCATCCCTATCTGTCATGGCCGGGGAGGGCAAATGTGGTCCTGCTGTCTGAACTGCTCCGAACTGGGGCTGATGCTATCCAGCCCTTCCCATCCTCAGCCCTGCATCCCTCCCCCTCCTTTGGTAGCCCTGGTACCCTCACCCTTGGGGAGCAAAGCAGGCAGAAAACATCTCCAGTGAAAATGGGTGATTTTCTGCTCATTTAGGTCCCTGTGCTGGTTATGGCCAGGCCAAGCGAGAAGCAGTAGCTGGTTCCTGGCAGGAACCAGACTGACCCATCTTCCTCACCAGCCTGTTTCTATGTATGTCCTTTCATGTCTCATACGACATTTACCTGTCCTCCTGCAGACGGCGTGACTGGACTCTGAATATGCTGGGGACCAGTTTTTGGTATTTTATGTTGAATTTTTTTGGGAGACCCAAGCACTTAGAGCTGGCAGGTGGACTATGAATTCAATTCAGTCTCAACTCCTCTTTGCCAACAGTGAGGAAAGGCAGCACTTTTTAAGCAGACAGGTGAACCGAGAACCAAAGTTTCTCAGGCAGGAGGAGCTCACGTTGCTCTGGCCCTGTTGAATCCTTTTCTAAATCTGGAAACGGAGCGCTGGCGAGCAAGTTCCACATTTGGTCACCAGCTCCCCTCCCACGTGCGGGCAGGTAGGATGCGGATGTGGAAAACCACCGACGCAATTAGCAGCGGGCTGCGTTTCACTTTGGCAGGCAGCCTCTCCGAGCCCCGAGGCGGGCGTGCTGGAGGATCCCGGCATGCAGCCCCTGCTCTGCTGCTCAGTGCTGGCACTGTGGGTCTCCCACGGCATCGGGGACTCTAGTGCTTTTCCCAGCAGGGAATAGCATTTTGAGAATGGCGGTGCAAACCAGCTCACCGGCTGTGTAATGCTGCTGTATGGTATTTGGTGCTCTTATGCAGGCAAGGGATTAGGAGAATCATTCACTTTCCTTCTGTAGCCAGTGATTCAAGGGAGTGACCTGTAATTTTTGAAACTAGGAGGATTAGTTGATGTTATCCTCCTCTGGCCTGGACTCTTGCATACCAGGAGGCACATCTCATTTCTGCCTGTAGAAGCAAAGCCCCATTTGTCCGCAGACATACGGCTGATGTTTGCTGCAGGCTGTCAGCACTGTGGTCAGCTGTGGCCGGGGCATGAAAGCATCCTTCCCTTGCTCTCCACTCTGCACCAGGGGTGCTGAGCATCCCCAGGGAGTTGTCTGGTACCTGGCCAGGGGTAGAAGGCAGGTGGCTGTGCCACAGGCAAGAAGAACCTGTGGGCAGCACCACGACCCACCTGCGGGCTGCACCGCTGCCACCAGCATGGGGTGCGGAGGGGGAAATGCTTTGCTGACCGTAGTAGACACCTTCTTCCCTGCTACACACCTGTGGTGCAGCCCAGGGCAGTCACCTCGGAGGAAAGGGCACATTCATCTCCGCAGCAGTATCCATGTGCCGCAGAGATGTGATTCCGAGGTTGGTGTCAGGCATTAAACTGAGCCAGAAGAGGGTTGGCATCTCTTCCCTGCTCCCAGCCCTGGACCAAGCTGCCTGCCAGCTGTGCGAGCAGAGGCAGGAGTTTTGCTACAGTAAGCCCCTGGCCTGCAGAAGGACCCCTGTCCTCACCTTCCTCTCCACTTTCAGCCATGGCTGGGAGCTGCCCCCCGCAGCCCTGCTGCTCGGTGGTTGGTGGAAATCTACTGCAGTGGCTCAGTGCCAGACCTAGTATTCCAGCTCTGGGGCCAGAAATAAAGGCCACACAGGTCTGGGATGGGTTTTGAAAGCTTCGCATGCTGCGGAAAACCTTTAATGAGCTTCTGAAAGCTGCTAAGAGTAGGATGCTCTCGGAGCTCAAGTGGTGTGTCGCAGGGGCATTCCTGTGCGTGTCCATCCATCTCCCCCTGCAGCCGCAGAGCTGTTGGGTTTGGTGATGGATATTTACAGATTTAGGACCTACCTGGGTAGAGTTAGGTCCTAAATCTACAAAATATATAGAGAGAATCCTAAATAGAGCAAAGACATGAGCACAAGTGTGGGCTAATGGCTTCACTGTGCTTGGAGGGACACAACAGACTGACAGGACTGCGTTGTTATTGCTGCCTGTGCTGGTTTGGGGACCGCTGGAGGTGGGCTCCCTGTTATCAGCCATAAATGTGGGTGTTTCAGGGAAATCATAGAATTCAGAGCTATGGGCCGGGTTTTTTCCATCCCTAACGGCAAGAAGAGAGGGCAAAACCTGCAGGCTGGATAAACCTCAATCTAGAAATGCTGAAAGCAGTGTTGCAGCTCACTCAGGCTGTAACTACAGGCAGCAGAGTCCTGAGGTTGCTGCTGTGCCCATGGATGGGGAAACAGGAGAGGATAACGCATTGGGGGAGCTGCTGCCTCACTGTGGGCACTGGTGGGGCAGGACCAGGAGGTGCCGGAGCTGCGGGCTGGGAGGGACCCAGCTGTGTGTTAGATGGCTACAGCTGAACATCTCAGCGGTGGTATTTTGCATAAAAGATGCCGGGTGTCCTCTGCTCCTCCACGGCTGCCCCATGCCAGCTCTCCAGCCTGCTTGTTGCCATGTCATAGGCAAATCTCCCTTCCTTCCTCCTCAGCTCTTAGGATTATTTTTTTTTTTCCTCTTTCTTTGGAGAGAACAATGCTGGAGAGCAAGGGAAGCCATCCGGCTCCAGGCTGGCTTCCCTCTGCAGTGTAACCAGCTCTGGAGCTTTCCTCAGGGTTTGTTTCTCTGGGATGCTGGATCAGGATGGCAGCGGATCAGCACACGAAGCATAGGAACCTCATGGAAATTTGGGCTCTTTTTTTTTTTTCTTTTTCTGGTTGGACTTTGCATTTCAGACTCAGTTTGACTTAACCTGAACATTTCTTCTTAAACGCTGGGGAGGATGAAGTTCCTGATCCTGCCCTGCTCAGTGATGCTGATGCTCTTCCCTGGGGGCCTCCTTGCTGTGAGAGGCTTTGGGGGCCAAGTGTTCAGATGGGTTCAGCTTCGAGCTGAAGCTTTCTCCAGCAAAACACAGCCCCTGAGACATGCTGTGCTCATCCTTAGGGCTCTGCCTCCCTGCCGGACATCCTCCATGCTAGGATCCCACGCTGATGGTGTCCCAGTGGTTTTGCACACACACAGCACCCCCCCCCCGCGCCAATGTTCAGGCTGATCCTGATCTCCAGCACCAGCCTGAGCTAAGCATGCCCTGTTCTTTTGCAGGTGAGACGCAGGACCCAAGGCCATGCCCATGTGGAGTGAGGAGCAGCTGTGCACTCACCCCATCATTGCAGACGCCCTGTGGCTGCTGTGCCCACCTTGTACTGCAGCCTCAGCTCGGCCATGGAGAGCACAGGTGGGTGATACTGAGCACCCTGGGGTGCCGGGACAGGGGGATCCCAACTGAATGAACCCACCTCATCTGCCTTCTTGTGCCTCGATTACCCTCTGATAAAATAGGGGGATATCTAAGGAGGATTCATTGCTGCCGGGTAGACCTTGCTCTTTGCAAGGTGTTTGCAGACTGTGCTGGATAGATGTGAAATGAGGCACAAAGCAACTGATGGGCAGTCCAAACATTTGCTGTAGAGGAGCACTTCAAAAGTACCAGGTCTGGCAACATTCACATTTTAATTTTAAAGCAGTTTTATGTTTTATTGTATTCTTTGTGTCCACTTTTTTCCCTATCTGTGTTTTATTTTCACACTGTTTCACAAGGTGGTATTGCTCTCCTGGCAGCCTGAGGTCAGGATATCAATGCTGAAAAGTTTTATTTAATTTCTAAGCCACTACTGTTTGTCACTGGTAGGTTGAGACTGTTTTTAGATCAAAGTGCCTCTTGTTTGTATTGGAATGAACGCTTTGATGCTCTGCTCCCCATGAAGAAATCTCAGCATATCATGACTGTAGTCGCTTTGATTTAGAAAAAGAGGACCGTATTTATATCAGTGTTCAGGAAAAACTTCCCCTGGTAATTAAAAACATACCCAAATGAAAAGAATAGGAATTTTCAAATACTCCATTATTTCATTATTCTGTAGCACAAAACCAATGAACATAATAGTGAAATTGAGGAGCTTTACAAAATCATTGGAGAGAAAACAAAAAGGAGAGAAAATAAAAATTTCCAAGACATTTCCCCAATTGACACTTCCAAAATGAGAAAAATCCTGTTTCAAAGGACATTTTTGCACTGTAGTTCCTCCCCCTGTGGGTATGATGGCATGAACTCTGCTGGCAGACATGGGACTTCCTGTGTACACACACACAACTTTGCAAGCACATGGGAATAATTGTGAACCCGAGTGTGTTTGTTTTCTAACACAGCTTCGACTGAAGCCACAGCAGCAAGTACTCCTCTGCAGAAGAAGCCTGAATTGAATGAATCCTCCATACAAGCATCCTTAAGGGGATGCAATTCCCTGGGGTCAGTAAACAGAACTGTTTTGGCTGTTGGGGTGTACTCAGGATTAGGCCATCCCAATACTTTAAATTTTTCATTTTCCAGTTGTCTTCTATGAAGGGCTCATATCTGCTGCCTCTATGCCCTGGTGACCATCTCATTGGACCCGTGCACTGCAGCCTTGGGCTTGGAGAAGGCGAGCATGGCTTGTCATGTGTCTGGCCATTCTGCCTGCCCTGCAAGCTGTGACAAGGAGGCAGCAATGATGCTGTAAGGGGCAAAGTGCTCCTGCTCTCTGATGTGCATTGCCAGTGGGAATGGTGCCACAAACACTCCCCTGCATGATGACCCTGAGCCACCATTAAAAGACACCATAGAAGAACAAAAAATCATCCCTGTTTTTTGCTTCAAACCCATCCTGAGATGGTGTAGGGATCTGCAAGGAATGAAGGGCCAGATACTCAAAGCTGCCCCATCTCCTGCACGATCATGTCTTGATGGTCCTCTGCCCACAGGAACACTCACTGGAAATCCCCCTGTTGCTCTGACCCTCCAGCTGAGCTGTAAAATCCCCCCAGTATTTTCCTGCTTCCCCTCCTGTAGCTCCCAACCAGCCAGCTCCCAACCGACTTCCCCCAGTCACTGTTCACTGTAAAGCCCAAAGCACTGCCTGCTCCCCCAACCGGACCCAGCCCGGTTGGCTTTATCTCCTTCCAGAGCCAAGGAAGTGTCATCCTAGCTGCCTCCTCTGTTTCTTGTAGATGAATGCCCACCACTGCCCTCCTGCCATCCTCTGATATTAGAAAGATGGAGCTGTGGCAGAAGAGGGTGTGGAGGGAATGAGCAAATTCAGGAGAGAAATACTGGGCAGGTGATGTGGTGGTAATGACACCAATCCCAAAAGGCAATCCCATGTGGATGAGACAACTCAGACCAGGCAGTATGTGTCTGGAGCTTCCTTAGGACCTGGATAAATTGCTCTTTGCTTGCATCTTTGCCATGCAGGCGAGACCCACTTGGCCACTGCTGGCAACGGTCTGCACCACCAGTGAACACAGAAGCAGGAACCTGCCCCTGGAAAGGGCTCCGGGATACGGTTGCCACAAACATCTGAGATCCTCCCCTGGATCAGGCCATGTTCTGGCTGTTCCAGCCTACAACTTCCTACAGAAGGAGGACATCATCTAATAATACTCTATATAATGCTTTTTTTTTTATTATTACAAAGGAGCAAGAATCTTTTTGCTGATAGGGAAAGAGTAGCCCAGTGTAAGGAGGGACACAAGGACAGGCTATGGTGGAGTAAAGGGACCTTGCATCTTTCCCAGACAATACCCCGCGTGCTTTCAGGGCTGACTTTTATTCTACATCTGCAATGTGCCGGCGCGCATGGCCAGCCAGCTGTCATGTGAGCTCACTCGTGATCACGAGCCCTCACCCCATGTACAAGTCATATCTCCGACTGGGTCTGAGGTTATTTGACTTATTTTTGGCCAAGAGCAGGATGCAGTTTGGTTTTGATGTGTACAAGGCATATGTGGTGGTTACCAGGCAGAAGTACTGACCTTGGGTCCCTGCCTGGGGGAGCAGAAGGTACTCAGGGCCCACAGGTGGGTGGTCACATGTCAGGGAGAGGCTGTGAGGGGTCTTGGGTGGAAGGCAGGAGGTGACATGCCAGCCTGGTGGCTCTGCCTGGGTTTCCCACGAGGGGCGAGCTGCTGGTGTGGGCAGCAGAACTCGTTGCAAGAGCGCTTCTTGTGATGGGTGTGAGGTTGAGGCCAAATCCATGCAGTGCTAAAACGCAGAGGTGTTTCTGCTCTTTCATGGTGTCAAGTTGTGGTTTAATGTTGTTACCTTTTATATTTAATGTGATTTTTTTTTTTTTTTAATTGAACAAGGGGAAAGATGGGCTCTGTAGAGCTGATGCATGAGCAGTCCTCTGCAGAGCTTCTCTACCACCACATCCCTGCAGGAGCACTTTGCTCTCCAGTATAGCTCCAGAGGCCACCAGTCCATGGGGTGGCATTCGCCCCCAGCTCCAGTGGCCCTGGGGAAAGCTCTGCCTTGTTTCCATTGAGGCTCCTCCAGGCTTGAAACCTGCTGAGACAGCCATCCTGAGGGATGTGGTGAGGGTGCAGTCCCTGTACTCACCCAAATCAGTGCCTCCTCCCCGGGGTTGTCCCTGGGTGCCAGGCTCCCAGGGGTGCTGGCCTGGCTGCTCACATCTTCTTTGTCCCTGCAGCGGTGGAGTCAGACATCCTACGCCGTGTCCGCACGCTGCTGCGAGAGCTGGACGGGCATCACCCCGCCTGCCAGTGTGACCGAGGTAAGACAGACCCCCAGCACGGCTCCTGGGCGTCAGCACCTGCTGTCCCCTGTGCTGCCTTGCTGGGGCATTTCTTGGCCCCAACACCCCCCACTCCCCTCTCTCAGTCGGTGCCAGGTTGAGGGGACACGGGGTGGCCTCACCTCCCTGGCACTGCTCTGCCCATTCAAACCTGCTTTTAGAGGTGCTAATTTTTGGCAAGTTCCTTGTGTCTGCTGTGCACCAACTTCAGCCACTTTCATCCCTCCTCTATGTGGCTTTACATGCTTCAGTCACCCAGGGGTCCATCATTGAGGTGGGACAGCAAATGCCAGTTTGTGATGCTGTTCCCAGCTCTGACACTGACTTGCCACACAGCCCTGTCCAACTCACTTAACAACTATGAGCTGGAGTCTCCCCAACTCTCCCTGCAGGGATATTGATTCACCACACGCTTCTCAGCTTCTTGCTAAAGAATCAGTTGAAATCCCCGTGTTACGATTTTGGAGAATAAAACTCTAGCTGACCCTGCAACTGGACTGCTACAACCTTAGGAAACTTCATTGATTTTGAAAAATTGATTTTACTTGGAATGCATGGAATACTTTACAGTTAATTAAATTTGATTTTGTCTGGAATGAGCCTTGACATCTGCAGGACTGAGATGCTTTGTGGTCCTTCCTTTGAGTGTGAGCTATCGGCAGCCAGCATTCAGGTGCTGTGTGCTGGGACCAGGAGGAACTCAAATTCCTCGGGGCAGGTGGTGAAAGCAGGCAGTCATAAACAGAGCAACAGAGGGAACAGGAAACAAACTTCACATCCATTGCCCTGCCTTGCTTTTCTCCAGCCCCCCCAGTCCTAGGATCTCTAAGACCTTTTTCCAAAGGTTTCCCAGTATTAGAGGTACAATACATCAATGCTGCATCCAGAATCAGGGCAGCAGCATGACTTGTCCCTTGCAGAGGGTCAATGATTGAAGCGGAGGGCAGAGAAGCCTGGTTTAGCTCCGATAGTGATGTCAATGTAGCACCCCAGTGAGTGATTTTTGCAGGAACAGTGCCCAGGTCTCCTGACTCCTCTGTGAAATGCTGCCCCTGAGCCATCGCTGCTTTTCTTGGCAACCTGACCTCTTTTTTGGCTTTTACTTCTCAGGGATGCTGCGATGGACCCTGCATAAAAAAATTGACCAGAATCCCAGTAACAGCTCCGTTCTGGTCCAGATCCTGGTGAAGGAACTGGAAAGGGTGAGTGCTACCTCAGAGACGTCCCCTGCGTGCCGGGCTCAGCCCTTCTGTGGCATGTGCCCTGCTGTGGGGCTGAGGGGAGCAGGGGGATGGGGACTCAATTCTACCTCAAACAGGTGTTTTTAGGGGCCTTGAGCCTGGCTGGGGACAGTGGCTCATGGCACAGAGTGAAAAACTGTGAGACACTAGGGCAGAGCTGTAGCTCGTCCCCAGCTGACGGCTGCATGGACCAGGGTTTGTCCCAAAAGTGATGGTGAGTCCCAGGCAGAGTAGGGAACCTCCACAGGCTCCTTGATGCTGCAGCAGCCAAAGGCAGCTGGCCTTTGCAGTTTGCAAATAGCACAGTGCGAAACACTTCCCACCACCCCCAAATCTCCATCCTCCCACCCCAGCCAGCTGCAGTCACAGGTAGAGTGGAAATTTCCCCTCCATGTCACTCATTTCCACCCCAGAGGGTGTCAGAGCAGAAACCCCTAACCCAGTATCCTGTCCTGAGAGCATCAGACGGAAACTTTGTGATGGATTTTTTGTTTCATTGATTTGTCTTGTCATTTTCTGGTCTTGTGTAAATCTTTAGCACCCTCAGCATCCTGGTGCAACCTGGTTTGTGGTTTGGTGAGATGTCATGTGTAGAAGTAGCACCTTTTTCTGTCTTATGAGTTTGCCTCGTTTTACCCAGTGTCCTCTCATTCCGGGTGCAAACAGCCCATGTCCCGCCTTTGCCTCCTCCTCCCCACCCTGGTGATGAGCCCCCACTAGTCGTCCTTTGTGCAGAAACCTCCCCGTAACATTTTTCTCCACCTCTTTGCTATTTCTCCTTTCGAGCTGGAAGGATGGAGCCACCCTGCTCGGCATTGCTCAGCTCCTGTATCTCCAGCCAGCTGCTGCTCAGCCCCGGGGGGGCCAAGCACCCTGTGCAGAGGCTATCACCTCTCTCTGTCAACACTCCTGTATCAGACACTTGAGCCGTGTCAGCCCAGCACAGATTCCTGTGTACACATCGCAGGGCTGTGATCATTGAGCAGTTACTCCTAATCTTTGTTTTCTGCCTTTGAAGCAGCTCTGAGGCTATTTGCAGGCTGTCTCTCTCTCTCTCTCACGCTATGGCAGTTTAACTTCCATCAGTGCCTTGGGGAGGGATCTTATCAAGTGGTTTTGCAAATCCAGATAGACAGGAACACCCACAACACCCTTCCCTATGGATGCAGGGATTCCCCCAGAGGGCTTGAGGTCTGCTTTCCTCTGCAAAAGCCATGTCAGTCCCTTCCCTTTACACCTATTATGGCTCTGCTACTCTTATCTTTCCTTGCCCAGGAGGGGCGTCAGGCCTCCCGGTCTGTAACTCCCTTCATCTCCCTGAAGATCATCTTGGAAATCAGTGTCACTTTTCTTTTTCTTTTTTTTTTTTTTTCATTCCTCTGGTACTGCAGGAGCTCTGAGCAGTCAGTACCAACCACAGATGATAATTTAGCAATTTCATGTTTGAGTTCCTCCAGAGCCCTAGGCAAATATCAGCTGGCCTCAGCAACTCAGTATTACTCATTTTATTGATTGTTTCTAAAGCTTTGCTGCCATCAGCTCCATTGAACTCAGATCTATCAGGACAGCAGCCCTGAAGAAAGGTGCTGGAAATACCTTTGGGGTGGAAATAGCTTTCCCAGGTTTATCCAGGGACATTCCTGTTGCTGGAGCTCTTGTTAGAGCCATACCAGGCTGCAGGGAGGGGCTGGAGATGTGTCAGCTTGAGCATCCATCTAGTTTCCCATGGGCCCAGATGGGGATGCACAAACATCTCTCCTCCCTGTTCACTCTGGTCCCACACCCACCAAATGTAAGATAGGCTTTTCTCAGAGTGTTTGTATTTCCACATGAGTTTTTGCAATAGAAGGGAACTCCTAAATGAGCTCAGTTAGAAACTTTTGCTCACCTTCTCCCACCATGGCTGCTGCGTATGCACTGCAGAGCTGTTGGTGTGCAAGCTATGCTCTTGCAGCAGCTCCTGGAGCCTTCACATCCCTACAGCAATCTCCAGCCCTGCAGTGCGGCAGTGGCCATGGCAGCGTGGTCCATCCCACCCACCCCTCCCCAGGGCCTGGCTCGCATGGGATGCCCACCATGCAGGACCTGTCTGCCCCAGGGACCTTCTGCCCAACCTGATGGCCTGTGGAGGGATCCCAAACCCACCTTGACCCAGGGAGCGTCACTCTTAAGCCAAGATGAATGCCTGTGCTCTCCTTGCGTGTCTGAGCTGCTGAGCAGACAGAGCCCAGCACATCCTGGGGCGCTGGTGGCTCCCCCGGCTCTGGTCTCTGCTGCTGCCAGTGCTGCTGCCCATCCCAGCATCCTGCCAGGTGCTGCCTGCACTGATTGTGCCTTTTGGTTCTACAGGCGGAGCGAGGTGACTTCAGACATTACATCATCCCCTTGCTGCACACGTTGATGTATACCTTGATAAAGGTAAGCTACCGTTGGCTTTGCCAGGGCAAGATCCAGGGAAATTGGAAGCCACAGGAGGGGCCACCTGAAGTCACTCAGTACCTAGTCCTGTGCTGAAATATCCCAGTACCTGCCCAGCAAAGCCCTGTGACTACCACAGGTGGACTCAGCTGTGCATTTCCCAGCGTACTGCTTGATGGCAGAGACACTGTCACCTGTGATATGTATGGGAGTTACAGGTCCTTCCAGCTGACCCCCTTTTCTGGAGGTGTTTAGGTGCCTGATGGTGCAGGAAGCCACAACCTGGCAAAAATGTGTGCCCACAGTCCTTCAGTGGGTATTGCTGGAGGTTTCCAAACCATTGTAAGGCCTGATTCTCCTTCATATATCGCATTTAAATCCATATTGAATTTGGTGTAGCTCTGTTCCCTCCCACCCTGGGGTCTGTTGTGGGGAGAGCACCATTAGGGATCACTGCCTGTGGCATCTCCATATCTGCCCCTTTCTTGCTCCAGGCTCCCTGCATCTCCGACGAGCTCTGCAGCAGAGTGTATGATTTCTGTAAGAAGCTGCTCACCTTGCCCAAGCCTTTCTGCACCATTGGTTTGGACTATGCCATCAGGCTGAAGATGGAAAGGACAGCACCGGGTATGAGGGTTTCTCTGCTCTGCGTACGCATGGCATGCTGAATGGCTTGGGTCCTCGAGGCAATAGTAGTGGGGCTTTTGGGCAATTTCCATACCTGAGCTGGCCTTTGCCTAACACAGTGAGACATGGCAGGGAATTCTGCTGGGGGTTGGCCAAACACTTGCGGGTTTTAGGGATGCATTTGGATGGAAGGGTTCCCCTCTCTTTATTTCAGGCTGCTGAGCCTTAGTTACTAGCTGAAAACCTTGGGTTCCTCCTGCTGTCAGTGTAGGCACCACCAGAGTCAAGTCCAGCCCATCTAAGGCCAGGCACATGTATATCTATATCTATATCTATATCTATATCTACACCCTCTGTCTATATAGGAAATGGGGTGCTTATGCTGCTAGCCTGGGCATCTCAGTAATTTTTGTGGAGGTCTCCTGTTTGCAAAGTGAAGTCTCCATCTGAGATTGAGTTGCAGGCTGTCCAGCATGGGCTCTCCCTCCACTACCCGTGCATCAGGTTTTAGACACTAAAACATCATTAGTTTCTGCAGAGAACAGTCCCTTTTAGATAGCAAGCCAGAGGACAATATTTTCCTTTTTCTCTATGTTGCTCATTAAAGTTCTTCTTGTTAAAGTTTTATTTAAAAGCAATCCTTAAAACAGTGCAAAGTACAGACACCTTGTGCGGTGGAGGTAAAATATGAGAAACCTGGTGGGAAATTGGAGAGAAAGTGCCATTCTTGATAGTCTCAGCCCATTACCATCAATCACCCCAACCACTCTTCCCCAGTACCACTTTGTGTGGAGCTCCAAGGTCTACCTTTATCTCACCTCACTTCTGGTAAAAGAATGATTCAGTGGGGAGAGATGGGGATCTCCAGTGGGGCTTCCCTCAGAGCACCACAAGGTTCACAAGATGATTGCACCTGAGCAATGCGGGGTGGATGTATCTTCCCCACCCCAGAGCTGGGTGAGGGCAAAATACATCTCTCCTGATTCAGAAACGCGTTGTGCTCTTCATATCCACCCAAACGCTGTCCCCCAGTGTGGCCTGGAGGCCAGGAGTAGGGCTCCTCTTCCGGCTTCTGACACCACTTCCAAGCTCATAATCCACTAAACAAAGGAAGGGAAATACAGGAAATAATCCCTGAATAGAAGGGGTTTTCTTTTTCTGTCGCATGGCCTATCTTTGTCCTTGACTATTTTTAACTCTGGGCCCGATTCTTGGCTCTTTTACATCATCACTCCAGCAAGGGGTGTTCACTGACTTGGCAGACCCACCATCAGCCTCTACAACCAGGAGCAGCGCTGAGCTGCTCTGGTGAGTTGTGTTGTTATTTCTCCTGCTCTGACTCCTGCACGTTTATCTTATTGCATTTGCTAGGTATGTTGTACCAAAGAATGGTCATTTCCGAACAAAGTCTCAAAAGCGATCCATTTCCTTATAAGGAAAAGTGAGTAGCGCTTCTTCGAATGTGTTGTTACTTTTATTTCTTTTATAGTCTTATAGTGAAATCTGTCCTTTTCCTGTGCTCTGAATTAAGGTCGGATGGAACAGACAATTTGGACATAAACCACGTTGCAGTATGTGGTCTTGGGGGACACAATTTGTTGGCATTCAGTGCCTCGCTAAAATGAGTTTTGCATTGAGAGGAGCACGTTCCTCCCATGTGTCCCAATTTATTTAAGTGGTCCTGGGAGGCAGGGAGCTTCCCTTGGTGGGGAGACAGGGCAGAGAAGGGGAATATCAGCAGCAACCCTTTTCCTCTGCATGGGATAATGGAGACGTGAGCTGCTTGTGCCAGCCCTGATGTCAGTAATGGGGAGTCCTCATCTCATCTCATCTCATCTCATCTCGTCTCATCTCATCTCATCTCCCCTCATCTCATCTCATCTCATCTCATCTCCCTCTTTTCCCATCCTCCTGCCCCACACAGGATTTTCATCTTTGCTGATCCAGAGCTGCTCTCTGAAGCCATCTGCAATGCGCTGATCACCGACACGAAGGCAGCTCAGGTCTCCCAAAGCCCTCGGGCGTGCATGTGCTACGTGATCATCCATGCCATGCAGGCGGCCCTGGGCGAGGGCTGCGATGTTAGGGGCTTGAAGGCGAGCCTCCAGGTAACTGGCAGCACTTCTGCAGCACCATGTGTGGTTTTCCAATGGTCCCAGTCTTGCTGGGTACCTCAGAGCAGGGGAAGGTTTTTTGGCAAGCGGAGAGACACGCCCCCCTCCAGCTCCTCACTCCAGTCTCCATCCCCAGTAGCCCCAGTGTTACTTCCAAGGCTGGGCTACGAGCAGAGCTAGTATTAAACTAAATAATTCTACAAATATAAGAGTGGTGCAGCAGGAGCCAGAGGTTTTGAATCTTCAGTTTCAGTCCTCAGTTTTGCACAGCAAAGCTGGGCTCTGCGGCTGGAATATAGGCTCCTCTGTGAGCCACTGGTCATTGCAAAAACAACTCAGCAGAAATGTTTCAACCACTTTTCTCCAAAACCTCCTTCAAGGAGCTGTGGAGCCACAGTAAAACAAATGTCTGGTTCAGAAAGGCAACTTTGCAAGGGCTCTCAGTGATTTCCACTCTAAGGACACCTTTGTGTGTCTGCTGTCCCCATCTTCCGAGGATCACTTGAGCTGCCAGCTCTGCTGCTGAGTCCTCGAGCTTGTGACAGCTGGGAGCACAGTGCCCATCAGCTGTAAACCCGCCAGGAAAAAGCTTTAAGCAGCCAGTACAGCCAGCAACTCTCCTCCTCCAGCCTTCCCCAGGGACAGGAGGACATTTGTGTGCTCTGCTGCAAACCAGCAATTTTTGCAGGACTCATTTGCCCTCTTTCTGCCCCCTTCCATTGCCCTGCCTGTGGAGCATCTCCTCTTTTCATACCTCCGGGTGTTAATAGCTGCTCCTTGCGACAGGATATGCCCACAAGTGATGTTGAGCACTGGTTCCGGCAAGTGGTGGTGGCAGTCGAGTGTGCAGGAAACGAGGCGAGTGCAGACCGCAGCCAGCATGCAGCGAGGCTGGAGAAGATTTACTGTGCCGTCCTCAGCTCCTTGCAAACAGGTGAGCTCCTGGCCAGCCATGCATGGAGGGTTAAGGGAGCCATGCATGCTGGCAGGCCCCTGCCTCACTGCTGTGTCCTTGCCATTGCCCTCCTACAGTTGTCCATCTTCACCTCCCATCTGCCTCCTCTTTAACAGCATCCATCACCGGGATCAGGTCCTTGCAGCCTGGCTCCTTGCACTGACCTGATGTCCAGGATGGCAAACTGCATGTGGCAGTGGAAGGCAGATTTGTGACCTAAGAAAGGGAATTCAGCTGCCCTGAGGCCCAGAGACATGCCTCCATCATTTGCAAAGGGTGCCATAGATGTCAACCAGGGGAGGTTGGACAGATTCCCTAGTGCTCTGCTGGTGTAAGATATACCCTGCCATGGCCTAGACTGGGGAGACACTGTGCACCACTCCCTGAAACTTCCTTGTACCAATGTGGTGGACAGTGGCACTGCCATCTCCTTCCATCCCTGGCAGTGCTCTGTTCCAGCCTGGTGCCATCAGGGCTACATGGACTATAACAAACATCCCCATCCATCACAGATCCTCACACAAATCTGGGGTAGACTGGAGGGAAATGGGGTCATGTTTTCTTCTTCTTGGCTACTCCTGGTGGAAGGTCACTGCACCCCAACCCCCTCTCTGGAAAGAGCTGGAGACTGTCCCAGTGCAAGATATGAGAAGGAACAGCCAGTGGTGCAAGGAGAGGAGTGGGACCATCTCCTTTTGGTGGCAGTGAGCTATTAAATTGTCTCACTGTTTCTCACAGAGCCATAATGGGTTAAAAATAGGCAGCGATGGTGGGGTCAGAGGGCTCCCTTGCATCTCAGCTGACATTGCCAAGGGAGGTCCTGCCACATGCGTTGGAGGCCCAGTTCTAGAAGAATGTTTTATTTATTCTGCAATCCCTCTGCTGTCTGCAGCAAAGCAAGGGCCTTCACTTACCCATGCCTCAGTTTCCCCATCTTCATTTCTTCTGTCCACTGACGGTGTAGGTACTTTGTTATGGCTCAGTTTGCAACAGCAGAGGTCTGTGTTTACAGCCTCATGTCTGGCCAGAAGGCAACCAGGGTGGGAGAGCCCTTGAGGCTCAGCATGGGCTATGTCAGCCAACATCTGAAGCACAGCACCAGTGGGAGTTCATGCACCTGTGTGGGAAAACTGCTCCTGTGTGTTATAAGCATCCTTGTTTCCCCCAGGCAATGCTCCCCTGGGAGGTCTGCAGGGTACCCCTCTGCCTAACCCCAACATCAGCTTTCACCTCTGGACAGAAGACGACCAGCTCTGTGAGTGCCCCAGGGGGGCTGTGGGGAGTTCGGATGGTGCCTGACGCTGGGAAGCCTGTGCAAAACCTGTTATTTAGCCCTGATTCTCGAGCAGTGAGTTTCATAACCATCTTCCAAGGGCCAAGCTCATAGAGGCTCGTGCCAACTGCAGCAGCCTTCCTTCTTGTGGGGTGTCAGGGTCAGATCAGGGGACTAGGTGGGGAGAGGGGCAAAGGAGATGAGGAGAGGTCCCCTGTGGGACAGCGGCAGCAGGATGTGCCCAAAGTACCTGATTTGAGTGATATTGAGCTTTCTTCATGGTGCAATGTGAAATGGGACTGAAAGACCGACTCTTCTTGGACGTGCTAGTAGAAGTATTGGCCCTACAGTTTGCGTGAGAAGAGGGGAGCCAGGGCAGGACTAGGGCTTAGCCTGGCTTTGGTTGTATTGCCCTCCTTGAGGTCCCTTTTGCCTGCAGGGAAGGAACTGGTGCTGTTCATCCGCCCACTGTCGCAGAGCTGCGAGCCTGACTGCCTAAGCCAAGACCTGGACAACTTCGAAATCCAGGACATAATTTCGGACTGCGAGTGCTGCGAGCAGACCCGCTTCTCTGTGCTCTCCACTGACAGTGGCATTGAACGAGACCTGCCCACAGCAGTCGAGGAGCCCTTCATCCCTTGCAGTGCCGAAACGGAGCAGTCCCGGCTCCACAGGAAGGGTGGCATTAAAAAAAAGCTGTCGCCGCTGGAGAACGTGGCCTTCTTGCAAGCCAGCTGCAACGGTCCCGGGGCGAAGCCCCTGGCAAGGCTGCAGAAGAGACCAGGCATCCCCCAGGTGTCTGCAGCCCCGCTCCAGAGGCTGCACACTGCCCGTATCGTCTTGCTGGGAGATGACCGGATCCTGGGACGCCTGGCCCAAGCCTATCACTCTTTGAGGTAACCGGTAGCCACAGTCTCTTTGGCTCCAGAGAAGGGAGGACAGAGTGGGGGGCTTTGTTCCTGAGTTGGTTGAAGCAGCCAAGATGGCTGGGTATGGGGTTAGGCTCCAGTGTTACCTGGGACAGGATGGGACCCAGGTGTTTTGCACTCAAATGCATCTGACTTCACTGGCTATATGATATCGTTTGGCTCTGTTAGCCCAATGATACAAGCAGCGAGTTATTCCCTTCTGTCCATGGGTTAAATGAACAATAAACAAGGTAAGACATTTTCCTATGCAAAAGGGAAAAATCCTGAAGAAAAGCTGTTTTCCAGCTGGCTCTTCCCAGCTGGTTCACCAGGCCGGGAGAGCAGTGTGGGGTGGGTCTGGTTCTCGGTGCTGGCAGCAGACTGGGGAGCAGAGCTGGGTGCAGAGCAGACCATCAATCCCAGCCAAGAGCCTGTCTGAGGGACCCCCCTTACCCCCATCATCTCCCCTTGCTCAATTCGGGAACCCGGGGGCATTACTGCCATGCTGTCACACTGGGCAAAGGAGGCATGAGAGGAGGGCATGTGCTCCTGTTGCAGAGCAGCTGCAGTCTCCTGGCACTGTCCAGGCTTGGCCAAGAGCCATGTTCTTCCACCTTCCCCTTGAGACACGGCTATTTATTTTTCCATTTCAAGGAAACGAGAAACACGGCGAGTTTTCCTGACTCCTAGGCTGAACCTGCAGTTCTACTACATCCCGGTTGTGACAGGGCAGCCAAACACCTTCGCTGTTATGGTGAGTCTGGGCTCAGCGGCTCTGGGCACTGCCGCTGGCTGCCAGCAACTGATGGTGTTTTTGGAGGAAAAGCAGGGGGGTTTACAGGAATTCACATCCGTTTATGCCTTGTTCCTAGAACAAGGAGGATGGGAGCCAAGACGGGGGGCTGGACTCAGTTTGCAGGTTGGCTTCAGGAATCCATCAGCCCCAAGAGACATTCAGGTTGCTCCAGCCACCCTGATGGGTGATAACTCACAGCCTAGAAATGGTATTCAGTTTTGCTTCTATAAGAGGACTGAGGGAGCTTTAGCAAAGGACTGATGCTTTTCTTACCTCCCAAATGCTTAGGGGAAGCGGTTGCCCCTTACGGAGGGCTTTGCCTGCTTGGTCACGGCCCCAGTTTTAGTTCTGCAAGTCACTACTTTGCAGTTTATCTTGGCCACATCTCTTCTCGTCTGACACCCTCGAGACAGCGATAAATAAACAGTTGGCAGTTGCACTTTTCATGATATTTTAAGCTGGCCCAGACCTCGCTGTGAGTCCTGAAAGATGTGCCATTATAAAAATGTGTATTTCTTCTTTTCATTCTTCACTTAATTTTTGTTCTTGAGCACCTGCAAAATAAGTTCTGCGAGAAATCTTTTGCCATCTCTGGACCAAGCAGGGAAGGGGGAGGGATGGGGGTGCTGCTCACACGGCATTTGTGCCCCAGCTCCCTCTGCCTCCTCTAAGGCTCCCAGTATTTTGAGCCATGATCATACTCTGTGCTGTGTGTTTCTCTTGCAGGACCACGCTGCCACAGGCCAAGAGGACCTCTGCGAGGTGGCCAGGTACCTGGGCAGAGCTGACCCATGGTACGAGAGCAACATCAACACGCTGTGCCACATGATTCCCAAGCTGGCCGCCATGGTACGAGGGAAACCTTCCCACTCCCCAGCCTGGCCCATTTCCCAAATACAATACCTGAGGACAAGCTCATGCCCTGCAGGGCTCCTCTGTGCCCTAGACAGAGGCTTTCTCTCTGCAAGCCTGCCCCAGGGCCAGGCAGCCAGGAAGGTGCATGTGGCTGACACTGCCCCAGCCCACAAGACCCACTTGCTGCGATGGGTTTTTTTGGCCAAAGGACAGGAAATGGCAGATTTCAAGAAAGAAAATGTAAATGAGGCATTTGCTGAAATACCCCCAGCTCTCATTTCCTGGCAGTTTGAGCCACCATCAATAGCCTACAAAAAAGGCTGGTAGGTGGGCGCAAGCCTTTGCTTCTCCCATTTGCTTTAACTAGTTATGACAGAGCAGCTCAATGCTGTCCTGGGTGACAGCGCATTGCTCATTATTTATCTAGGAAGTCGTGAGGGTTTGTGGCAGTGTTTTTGAGAAGTGACTGTGGCTGATCCATAATGTGATTTGCCCCCCCAGCCTTCCTCTCCGAGCAAACATCTTGTGACTGATCTGTTCATCACTGATGTGATTGCTTACTACGTTCGCATGGGCATCCAGCCCGTCTGCTTCCAGGTCTACGCTGTGAAGGTGGGTGCCACATCTCTTGTGCCTTCACATGGCCCTGCAAAGGCTTTCAGAGACCCACTGCTGGCAGAGCTATGCAGGATCAGCGGGGTCTGGGGGCTTTCAGCAGCTCTGAGCCTGGATCTCTGTGCTCCCCAGTCTGTCCGCTCCTTGCCAGGCTCCCAGATCTAGCGACTCCGTATCACACACCTCAGCCAGGGTCAATGATCCCAGGAAGGCTATTTCAGGATCACACAGGTCAGCAAAGTGATCTTTGAAATCACCCCATAAGGACAGATTCCCTGCTCTGCTGGATTTGGGTTTGCTTAGGAGCTCTGGCACCTCCTGCTGCTTTAGATGCTGTGAGCAAACAGGAGTTTTCCGAGTGGCTTTGCCAAAACCTCCCTGCTTTGCAGGGTTTCCTGAAACAACTTTTTATTTATTTCCTGCCAGCTTTTCTCTGAAATGGTATCAGAGTGAGACCTGGCATTTGATATGGGGGCAAACAACTACTGTATTCGGTTATGTAACAACAACCCCCCAACTGTTCTTCTGGCAGTTTTCCCCCTTCAAAGCTTAGGGTGGCACTGATGCATGTATCTCCTTTTAATCTACCCGTAGCCAATGTGGTAACCTATTGCAGCAAAGGAGCAGCCATTACATGAGCAAACTGGCATGTGGCTTGCAAAGAGCTGGAATAGCTTTAGTAATTAGTGGTAGAACATCACCAGGATTTCAACTAATAACATGTATCTTGTAAACACTTGGAGTACCTGTTCCTCAGCTTGCGTGGCTGGGGATTTGGGGGTTTTGATGAATTTTTCTTCCACTCATTTGTTCTCCACAGGACAAAAATCAAAAGCAAGTGAGAGAGTGGTGACTCAAGTAGGGGAAGAGGAACTGACTCCAGATGTGGTTTCCAGATAGAGGCACCTAATCTACCCTGTTGTCATACAAGGGTGTGATGCTGCTTCATCTGGAAACGCTAAGCCTGTTTTGCCTTTTTGGTTAAGACCACACTGTTCCTCTTTGGCTGCAGAGAGTTTTCCTGGAAGTGAGGGTCAAGTCCCACAGCAGTTGGACGTAGGGCTAGGAGTGGTTAGGAGAGGTTCTCCAGGACCTTATCTTCACATTTTGCTCAAGACAAGCCCATGAAAAGAAAATAACTAATAGGTCTGAAGTCATCAGTTGATTTAGGTGTATCAGATAGAATTTATATGCCTTGGAGCTAAGCCAGCAGCTGCAGTGAGGCCTGGGAAGCTGCTCGCCTTGACCTGGGCTGCCTGGGTGGGACAGCTGGGAACAAACTCATCTGTGAGTGCGCAGTGACACCCAGTGGCAGGGGACACTGCCCGTGGCTCTTCTGGCCAGGTCCATCAGCCTCCTGGCAAGGCCTGCCATGCTCCTGAGCTTCAGAGCAAAAGCAGTTCTCTCCATCCCATAGGTCCCCTAGCTGTCATGATGAGGTCAAGCATTGCCTTTGGTGATGTCACACCTGGGTGCTCTGGAGAATCTTTTGATGTCACAAGCCCAGTGTGACACCACAGGATGACTGAGGAGGAGCTGTTCTTAGAGATTTTGCTCTCTTTCAGATTTTCTTCAATGACCCGGCACAGGAGCCAGCAGAAGACGTGTTCCTCACGGAGCTGCGCACCCAGGTGCAGGAGAGCATCTCCCACAGAGGTGCGTGCATCTCCCCAAGTCAAGCCCTGCAGCAGGGGCTGCCATCCTGGGTGGGGGTCCTGCCGGCCCCAGTTCCCACTTGCCCTGTCCCTCAGCCTGCAGCAGTCAAGGCCATGCCATGGGGCAATATCCCTTGTTCCCTGATGAGCAGGAGGCTTCCCTAAACCTCTTCATCTCCCTCTCAGGTGCATGACACCAGGCTAAATGAGAGACCTTGTGGTCACTGGCTCCCTATTTTCTCTATCAGAAACTCAGCTTCCTTGAGTTGCCAGTGATGGGACAAGGGTGCTTGAAGGCTGGATTGTTACAGAGGGCACATCCAGCCCTTCCATCAGTGCACCCTGCTGTCTGATCCAATGGATGTTTGCCATTGCGGTTGGGCACAGACCCTTGAGTGAGTCCATCTCACCCAACCTGTTAAGTGCACAGAGCCTCAGCTCCCATAGGCAAGGAGAGAAGGGCCGGTGTGCCAGACCATGACTGCTGTGTGACAGAGGGGATGACTCGTCCCGTGGGAGGACCCCTCTCTGCTGACCACAGACAGCTGGGATGAGTGAAACCTCAATCCTACCTGGTTCCCTCCTTGCAGAGTTAATCATGACGAAGAAGAAAATGACCCTGGATGGCCCTGGCATAGATCTCACAGTAACATACAGAAAGGTAAGTGGGGCCCTCGGCAGCCCAAAATGTCTCTGCTTACGGGGTCCCCAGCATGGCAGATCTCCTAAAAGGAGTGCTCTGGCCCTCCTCCTTTCCTCTGGAATTGCACTCCAGGCGAGGACAGAGAGGTCATGGTGAACTTTAAAAGTGTGTTAGCTAACCCTGCATTTGTGAAAAACTGTCCCCAGACCTACTCATGTCTAACCTCTCTGCCAGGGTGAATTAACAGAGCCTTTCCTGCAGGTTGTGGTAAGCAACCGGGTGAAGGAGCTGGCTATGTCCCTGCGTGCCACGGGTCTGGTGATGAAAGCCATCCCTGCTGATGAGGCTGAAGGTGGGTTCTTCCTGCTTGGAACCATGTGAAGAGGGTTTGCTGAGTTTTCTGGTGCTCATTAGAGTAAATCTGACCATGGTACTTGGTGCCAATTGTGCCTGGGCTGTGGGGGTTGAATCAGTGATGTGCATATATTGGTGTCACCACAGTCTGTGGTTGTACGTTTTCTTGTGAATGATGTGCCTGGGGCTCCCTGTAACATGGGGTTCAGTATAACCATAACCTAGGCTTGGCAGCATCTTCCTCTTGCTGCAGCCTTCCTCTTTCGCCCTTAGCATAGCCTCTGAGGTTTCCACCCTGAGCATGATCCCACACAAACCCTTAGCCCATGGAGCTTGCTAGAGTCGTCCTTTTCTGCTGTCTTATGTATCCCACAGACCTCTGGCTGTGCACCCAAATGTGGGATCTGGCACCAGCCCCACTTAAAGCTGAGCTGAGATTGTGCCATGATCTAAGGCTAACACATTGCTTCTGTTGCAGACCTGGTGTGTCTGAATGTGAACATCACTGAAATCGTTAGGATCAACAATTTGTCGGGACGATCATTCTCAGTAAGTAGCTGTGGCTGCTATGGCCCTGCAGGGGTCGGCCAGTGTGTGGAAATCCCTTATGACAATGGTGAAAGGGGAAACACTCTGTGGGGAGAAGTCTTTGGGGCCACCCTGCTCAGAGAGTGTTTTGCAATTATTTTCCATGGAAAAGTCTAGATTTTTGAGCCAAAGCCCGAAATGCCATCCCTGCTGGTCAATGTCACGTTGAAACCTGTCTTGGGAGACCCTGAAGGACTGAGCTGCTGCTGGGGTTATTCTGTGACCCCAGGGACAAAGTGAAGAAATAAAGCTTAGCCCCAGTCATCGTGGCTCCACTTGGGTACAGGAGAGGGTCTGTAGTTTTGCGATCAACTCCACTAGCTCCACATCTCCAGCTGCAGTGCCCTCCCCATACCCCATGCATTAATACCCGTAGAGCTCACAAGAATAGAGGCCATTGGAGAAATATTTTAACAAAGCATAAACAAGAAGCAGGAACTTCAATAAATCTAATGACCGGCTCAGAAACATGGATATACAAGAGATGAGACTGAAAACTTGGGCTCTTGTCCTTTTTGTTTTACATGAGAGTTCAAGCAGATCCCAGAGGACATGATGCCCCATTGGAACGTGCCACTGTAGTTTGGGTGGCATTAAGTATTATTGTCCCTTGGTCATTTGAGCCCTGGAGCCTCCAGTCTCTCAGCTGGTATTTTTAGCAAGCTAGCACAGTTTTGCTTATTTTCACCTGGGTTTTGGAAACACCAAGATACTGCAGCCCACACTGCCCACCAAGATACACGACAGCCCTGGAGAACAGACCATGCCCCACATCAGACATCCCAAACCTTGCAACATGTGCAAGCATTGTCAGTTTGGAAAGTTTGCCCTTGAAAAATTTGACTAGATTGTGATTACAGAAGAAGGACAAGAGAGACACTTCCGTCCTTAAAGAAGTCGCCTTGTGTCACATCTGAGGTTAAAAAAAAAAGATAAATGTCATCATTTGTCCCTTTCATACCCAGTATGCACACACCACCCATCACCACAGAGCCAAGGGATGCGAGACACTCACTGAGTTCTTCCTCCTCTCTCAATCCAGGCTGTGGCAAACAGGTTGAAGACACGCAATATCAAAATCAGGAGCACAGAGCAGAGGCCCTTCATGGTGTGTCTGGACAAGGACAGCAGAAGAGCCTACAGGAACGTGATCAGGTAAGAACGCCATGCATGCAAGGCTCTGTGCATCTTGCTGGTGACCTTGCATCCCTCCCTGGAAGGGCTCCCAAGATGGCAGAGCCGTTTCTCAGGGAGTCCTAGTCCTGATTCTCATATATGACAAAAGACCCACGGACAAATACATTGCTTCTCCAGGAAAAGCAGGGCAGAGTGCTGCTCTCCTACCTTTGTGCTTTTGTGTAATGGTGTGAGAAACAAAACGGTTCTTCCATTTTAAGTAAGGTGCTGTCATTAAGACAGTAGAAGGATAGGTACCTCCAGGGACAAACAGAGATCTTAGATCTCCTTAATTATATCGTGGAGCTGATGCTCTCTCCACTGACTGCATTCCTTACTAGGGTATCTCAAGCATATGAAGGTGGGGGAGAGAATTCAGCCCTGTGAAGACAGCAGGGATCAATGTGCCTATAGTAGTTGCAGTGACATATGATGTGTTGGAAGCAAACAGACAGGTGATTCAAGGTCCATGGGCCACGTGGAACATACATAAAATGTGAATTTCTGTGAATCAAAGTGAGCCAGGCTAAGGACACTGGTTTTGTGGTCAAACACTAATACACATCAGCTCATCTTTCCAGCCAAAACCAGTTGAAAAAGCATAAAAGCAGCTGCACATGTCAATATGACAGCCCTCTCCCAGCAGTCAGTGGAGAGACCTGATATTTAGTCTGAGATCAGGCTCTGTCCCTCAAGGGCAGATTTGCACATGCAGTAAGTATGTTCTTGTGCTCTTGCAGTGTGGAAGTGTCTCCTTGCCTAGAGCCCAGCTACTGCTTGCAAAAGACAAGGAAATTCAACCTGCACAAAACCGAAGATGTGGGGCTTGTGAAATACATGCCCAAGTCTCTGCTGTTGCCTATTAACACATTTGCAGGAGTTATCCAATGAAGAAAATGAGAAAAAGCTGGTGTGAGAGATGTGACATTGGGTCATCACAGAGGAGATGGGAAAAGAAAACACACTAAAAGCCACCAACAGTGATTTTACAATGGTAATGGTGTGAAAAACTGCAACAACAGAGGTGAATAGGGCTCAGGGAGGACAGCCATGCTCTGCAGAAATGACAGTGATGACCACAGCTAACACCCCCCTGTCAAGGGGCAGAGCATTGTGGAAAAACTGAGTTTTAACCTTTTGCACAAGTCAGGGAAAACCTTTGAGCTTCTTCATTTCAGGAAGACTGGGGAAAATACAGCTGAGGTGATGGTGCTTGCTGTGCTTGTGGATCATAGAGCAGTTGCTATCAGTAATATTTATTATGGTGATGTCTCACAGCCCAGCAGGGGATCAGGGCCTGTTGTAGAGGGTTCTGCACAGCACACTCTTCATTCTGGCACAGGGTGATGTATTTGGGCAAACCAGCAATTATTCCCCTGACTGATTTAGGAAACCTCATTGTAAGCCTGACCACAACTGGGAGAGCACGTGTTTAACACAGCTTCTATGGAAGTCAGCAGAAAACCTGCTGTTGTTTCAAAGGGGCCACACAAAGTAACAATGAATGGTGTGAAACAGGGACATGGGAAATCTAGTGCAATATTTGGCAGTAATGAACAGGGGTAAGAACAGTTCAGGCTGCCTAGGCAGTGCTGTGCGATATGCTCAGCTGCGAATGGTACAAATCTGCTTGAAGAAGAAACCTTCATTGAGCAGACAATGGAGGCTGCACAACAGCTCTTTGACATCCGAGCTGTAACTTTGAGTCCACCTGGGATTTCGCTGTGGCTTCGCTACACAACCTCTCTGCATCCAGTCTGGAGCCTGACAAGCACTAGTTGCCTTCCTCCAGTTGTACATCCTGGGAACAACCACCTACAACCCCAGCAGCAGTGGACCTCTGCCGTGAGGTCAGCCAGCAATACCTCTGCATCCCAGTCTGCCTTGCAGTCCTGGTTTGGTCTGTGTCTGCTGTGCGGGTAAGAGATGTAGAAGAGTAGAGTAGTGCTCCTGGGATTGATGGATGGGCAGGATGCCTGCAAGACTTCTCCGTTCCTTTCCTCTGGTGCTACCATGGTGTAGAAACCCTCCCCTGGGTTTGCAGATGGGCCAAGGCTGAGCAGCGACAGCACAGCTCCTGCTTCCACCTAGACTCATACTAACCCAGTGTGAAGGATTATCATGTAGGAGGACCCTGTCTTCATTCCCGTTTGTGGCTGACTGAAATAACAGAAGAAACATGGTGTGTATTTATTGACTTTCCGAGTGTAATCTGTGGTTTCAGGAGTGTCTCCAGGGAGTCTTCCCTAAATTCACATTGGAGGGGATTTGGGGGCATTCCTTCTATGACACTATCATTTTTTTATTCTCTCAGCTCCCAGATAACCTGTTACCTGGATTGCCTTCACTCAGGGGTGCTTGCTCGGATCAGCAGCCCAAAGAAAGTGTCCTTTAGCTTTGTATATGTGCATAGCAGCTAGTCACCGATGGGTAGTCCCTGGAGCCAGCTCTGTGCTACAGGGTGATGCTGACCCAGCGGCAGTGGAACTGGGAAACCCCTATGTTAGCCTTGATGGCTGGGGCCAAATCCACCCCTCTGTCCTGTCTGTGCTGGGCCTGCCCAGCACTGGGGACCTACACCTCTGGAAAGCCACTTCTGTTTAACCACCCACACCTGGAACAAGGAGCCCACCTCCAGGTATACCAGTCTGGGGTACTGGAGAGGAGTTTCCCTTCTGCAGAACTGCTCTGAGCCTATGGGTTTTCTTGGCTGGTTAGGCCTCAAGGAAATCTTCCTTGCATTTCTTGCCACGTGCACAAGGCTTTAGGGGTTCAACCCTCAGACTTCCCTGGCCCCTCTCTTTGCCAGCAAGCACAGGGCTGCTGTATTCCTGCTCCTGTCCTGCATTGTCACCTGGCACAGCAGGCATTGTCACTTCCTGTTCCCAAGCTAAAGGTTTATTCACTCTCACTTTGAACATACCATGCAGTCCAAAACAGCTGCTGAAATACACTACTGGGGGCACAGCAGCTCAAGGGCTGTCAGCAGGTGATGGGTTATTTAGCAGTGTAAAAAGTCTCCAGGTCCCCAGAAATATTTAATCCCAAACCAGCACCAACAGTTGAAAGATCATGTTGGGCAACAGCAACATGACCATTTCCTAAGGAAGCTACCTTGAAATGCTGGCAGATGTAGCCCCTCACTCCTGGCTGAGCCAAGCACAGTCCCCAAGCCTTAATGTTCCCCCATGGGAGTCACAAGGCTGCAAGATCTCAGCAACAGCAATTGGTTCTTCAGTACTTTTTTTCATCTCAGAGGTCAAAAATTGTCAATGCCCACCAATGCCAGACTTAGGCAGTGAACATTTTGGTGCTGAAGGAAGCTGAAGTTAGACAGGAGGCTCAGAAACAAGTCGGGAAATGCCTGCTTGCACCAGCTGTTTTCCTCTGTGAGCTGCCTCATAGGGTAACACAAGGTTTAAGGGGTGACCAGCGGCTCTTCACACCTCTGCCTCCTTGGGGCTTCATTGTGGGGTTCATGTAACCTGGCACACAAAGCAAATGCTTACAAAGCCAAGAGACCGTGTGCTGGGTTGGAGCGTGGTCTGCGGTATCCAGAGCTTACTCTGTACAGTTGTAAATTATGTAGATGGATTATAAGTTATTTGTATAGGTGTCAGAGATGATCTGTATCAGAAGGTGCAATTCTTTTTAATGCCAATTAAAAAAAAAATTAGAAAAAAACCCAGCAGAAACTGTCAGTCTGGTTGGGTTTTTATGTTTGCATGTGGCTGGGGTGGGTGGGGAATAAGCTGGCAGGAATAGAAAGACATCAGTGTCATCTGGCCCTCTATGGCTGATGTCTCCTCCTCCCCACCTTGGGGCTACATGCTATGTTACACTGAGACACTTCATGGGCAAAGACCTCTTTTGTGAAGGGATGGGCAGAAATGGCTGAATTGCAGAAATGTGGAAGCAGTAGTCTATAACCCCCATGCTGGCTGCCCCTCAATTCCCCTCTGTGCTGGTACACTCTGTCCCTGCAGCCTGTTTCTCTCAAAGTCTGTCACTTCAAAGCACCCCGTTCCCTTAGTGGGGCCAGCGCTTGGCCCAGCGCATGTAGGCTTGGGCTGGGAAAGGGGTGAAATGCTAGCTTTCTCCAAGCATCCCCTAAAGCCCACTGAGCCTACTGACTGCAGGAGCTGCTCATTGATAGAGCAGAAACAGTTCATGAACTCGTGTTAATGAATTAGCACATCTGTGAGAAAGAGAATTTCACAGGTTGTTTTATTTGCCCCTGGAAATCGTGGGCAGTTAATGCAGATCACAGAGCAACCATAGTACAGGGACGGTGTTCAGGTATACCCTGTACCCAGGAATTGCTGGCCAGCTCCATCTTCTGCACAGGGTCTGGGTGAAATGCCTGGAGGAATGTGGCAGGTGGACCTCAAGAGGATAAGGGTGGACATGATTGCCTGGAGGCTGGGAGAGCACAGAAAGCTGAGTGCAGGGTGCATTCATAAATAACAGAGCCTGGAGGTAGGACTTGCAGGCACAAACCTTCCTGGCACAGCTGTGTTAGGGGTTTTACCTGGCAGGATCCTCCAGCTCATTGTAGAGGCCCCCAGCCTTTCCAAGTCCCTCCTGAATACATTTATTTAAGCCCTTATACCACACTTGTCTTTGTTACATCAAAATGCCCCCAGCTCTCTGCGTGCCCAGCTTGATGCTGAGCAGAGACGCAAACAGCTCTCCAGCGGACGTTGGCTGACGCCAAGCTGGCTCGGCCAGAGTGCAGGCATCCCTGCATAGTGGCTTGCTGTGTCACCCACGGTCCTGACTGCATCACGCCAGGTCTGGCTCCCAGGGTGAGCCACTGCCGCCTCCTCCTGCGCAAACCCAGACCAGCCCAGGCGGCAAGCAGTGCTTTGGCATTTGCAGGTAGTTAAGGTGATCCCCAGCCAGCTGCCTCTGAACTCTGCATTCTGAACAACCTCCTCTTTCCATCACCTCTCCCGAAATACCACCTAAGACAACCTGAAAACACCCACTAGCTGTAAATTATTAAACACTTTGTGAAAAAAGAATACAAATCATGTCTTTTCCAGGGAGCATTCTGTACCAAAATTAAAAACTTCAGAGGCAGAACGAACCCAGCAATAAGAAAACCTGGTATAGATAATTTTTACACATGGAAAGAAAATTAAGCTCCCACCAGCTCCATGTGAAAACCTACAGACTGATCGAGGGGGAAGACAACGCTGCATGGCAACTGTTAACGGTGGATCAATGTGTTTTTGTCGTATGACATCACTGCAAGGTGCCAGGAATAAATCAGTTCTAACAAACAGCAGTGTTTACAGCCCCATCCATATTTCATATCCCATAGGGGTGGTTTCAGTAGCTCTCTGCTCAGGCAGCTCTTCCCTTTTGTTGGTTGAATTCACTGAGCCCTCCACGGGCGCACAGAGTCCAGGCGGTCCTGCCTGCCTTTGCCCCACTACGCTCAGAGGACAGACCATAAAGCCAGACCAGAGCAGCCTTCAAACACTGCTGGGATAAATTCAGAACAGTGGAAAAGCCGCACTTAAAGGTGTTTTAAAGCAAGGAAAATGTGATCTCCCCATGTCTTGCTTTGTGTTCATTAAAATTGAGGCTCTGCTGGTTTCTGTGCTGCGCTACGCTGTTGGTGTGTATTTTCTGGGTGACCCCAGAAGCTGGAAACAACTCCGTGAGATGTGGGTGTCATGATGGCTCCTGTGAATGCTGTTTGCATGAACACATGGCAGACACGCAGAACAGCTGGCTAGAAAGCACTGTAGTAAAGCAGGACTATGAACACATCGCTCAATGCATGGGAACAAAACTGAAGAATCTGTGCTGAAAGAAGGGTATTCCCCATCACAAATGATGATTTAGGAGATCTGACTGCACTGAGCTTCTGAATTCAGTGGTTCATGAGCCTATTTTTACACATTTCCTTGCATCTTGCCCACTCTGCCACAACGGAGGCATTGCCATGTCTGCCGGGACTGCTGGAGACCAGCAGCGCCTGAACAACTGTTCCCCTGTGGAGACGCATGGTGTAGGCACTCAGCTGCCAGCCCTTCCCGAGCTCCACAGGGCTTGAAAGGAGAGGGGCAGAGCAAAGGTGTTAGCACAGAGTGGAGCTCTGAGCGGGGAGCTGTGGGGGTCGCAGGATGTAGCTGCAACCCTGGGGCAGCTGCCCTAAAGCGGCTTAAACCGTCAGGGTGTGAAATTTGCTTGGGAACACTCCGGATAAGCTGAAAGCCAGGAGTGATGCAAAAAGGGACTGGTGCTTGCTGTGGGATTAGGATATAAATTTGTTTTCTAATCTTCATAGAAATAAGCCTTAACAGCCCTGGGAGCCAGACTGGCTGACTTCTATGAGGGAGTTATGGGGTTAGATTACCGTGGCCTGTGATAAGAGGGGAGCGGATATGGCTGTCCACAAGATGGGCCTGTTACCTGTGAGCAGGCAGGGGAGGGACACTGCAGATGGTCAGGGAATCTAGGCCAGCCCTGATGGCGATGGGGAGGGATGGAGGGAGCTCCAACAACTGAGCAAAGTGTCTCGAACAAAACCCAGTGCCAGACATCAGCCTTGTTCCACTGCAGTGACCCGCTCCGTTGCCCGGGCCGGGTCAGCATGTCTCTGTGGCGCAGGGCTGAAAGCAGGAGGGTTATTTTGCAGGGGAGTGGGCTGGGGAGTACCCAATACCAGGCGGTTGCCTTGCTTGGAAACACATTGTATGAAAAAGGGCAAGCATTTCCTCTCTGTGATGAGCATGGAAGGTTTTGGTTCTGAAAATCCATCCTGACTCTGAATTGTTTAGCCTTTTTTTTTTTGTCCACATATGGGGAAACACTGCAGCAAACAACGTCTCCTTTTGGGACCTGAACCAAGTCAGAACATTCCTGCCACCACTTCAGGGAAAAAAAACCCCCATGTCCCTTATTTTGTGTGAGAGAGGCAGCAGAGCTGCTCTGCTCCTTCTCTCAGCAGCTGGGATGCTCTGGGACGAACTACCTGGTGAGGGAAGGGACGAGTGGAAAGACCTCAGAGCAGGTGATCATGGACATTCCACGGCCACGGGCATCCGCGTCCTACCCCATGGCGGCCTGGGCCTAGATCTTATCCCTGGTCTGTAAATCTCATTCTCCCCAGGAGAAGGACAAAAATAAATAATGTAAGGATCGAAAACAAATGTTAATCTGGACAGGAAGCGTTAAACCTGAGCTCAATACTCAGGCTGGGGCTCACAGTCAGGTTTTGCAGACCACTGGCCACGTAGCGAAGCCTGGCTCCCTGCCCGACGCCCCCCCAACACCCTCCCGGCGTCGTGCACCAGGTGGGGTTCCTCGGCCCGGCCACGGCCCGCAGGACCCCCTTCTCCCCCAGGGCGGCCGGGGCTGAGCCCGGGGCTCGGGAACGGGCCGGGCCGCCGGCGTTCCCCTCCCGGCCGGCAGGCGGCACTGTCCCTCCCGGCCCGCCGTCTCCTGGCAACGGGGCGGGCCCGGGGCGCGGCCCCGC
>VYZV01008744.1:134060-144478 GCA_013401275.1 Pandion haliaetus
TGGGGGGGGTCCCCGCAGGTCCGTGGCCGCCTCGCCGGTGCCCGCGGGAGGAGCATGCGGCGGCGCCATGAGCGAGCAGTGGGACGTCGGCCGGGCCCTGGCCGTCTCTGGCCTCTTCCGTCTCCTGCAGGGCGCGGGCAAGGCCTGCGCGGCCCCGTTCCTCACGCTGTACCTCCGGCACCTGGGGTTGCCGGCGCCCCTGGTGGGCGTCGTGGCCGGAGCCAAGCACCTGGCGGCAGCTCTCTGGGCTCCCCTCTGCTCCCGCGGGCCCAAGGGTCGCGGGAAGCGGCGGCTTCTGGTTGCCAGCTCCTTGCTGGGCTCGGCGGGGGCCAGCCTGCTGCTCACCCTCGTCCCACCCGCCGGCGGGGACGTGGGGTACAAGTACTGTAACGCCAGCCGGCAGCCGGGAGACCGAGGGGCCGCCACCACGGCGGCCGAGCTGAGCACGAGCAGCTACGGTGTTTTAAGCGTGGGTGCTATTATGAATGCAAAAGCCATGTCAAAAGAAACGACAAAAACAACTGCTGAGGTTTTGGTGGCGAGCAGAAAGCCAACACTAACCAGTTCAGCCTTCCAGGGATTATTTGGCCTGACAGATACGCTTGAGAAAGAAAGCAGAGAGGTTGGTGAGGGTGATACAAAGGCAAATGGCTACTTGGGTGGTCCCTCCATCTGGACAACTTCTGTGAAAGCTGTTAACTGGGAGACACGAGAGCCAGAAATGCTGCCTTCCTACAGACCTCCCTTACGTGGACTGGAGAAGGAAACGAGCAGTCAGGGTTCTGCTGCAGTAGAAAGCCCTTACACTAGTGAAAGTAATGAGCTCTCTTTTTTTAAAACGACTCTTCCTACTGTTGGAGATGCTTACACGTCTGGAAACCTTTCAGACCACCGGAAAGACGCTCAAGATTTCAGCTTCAAGACAGTGCAAAACATCTTTCAGGACAGAGAGCATCAGATTTTTCTTATGGTACTAGGTGCTGTCGTGCTTTGGGAGCTGTTGGCTACTTCTCTCGAATGGACGGTGGATGAGAGTCTCTATGAATTTCTTGACTTCGTTGACGCGACTGACAGGTATGGCAAGCTGTGGATTTGGAGTTACCTGGGTGCATCTGTAGGCGCCTGCAGCATTGCTGTATTCGTGGATCAACTGAATTGCTTCTTCAGCAGTACAATCACCCGCCTTGCCGTCCATTTTTATGGCTATGCACTCCTGATAATGCTGTCGTTGCTTGTCAGCGTCTTTTTTCCCATCCATGTTCCCAAGAAAACTGACAGTGTTAACAAAACCACTAAAGCCCTGGCCCTACTGTGGAGCGACGGTCGAGCAATCCTGTACACCATCACCGTCTTCTTCACCGCCGTGGCTGGGTCTGCGGTGCACAACTTTCTCTTCTGGCAGATGCAGGACCGAGGCAGCAGTGAGCTGTACATGGGGCTCTCTGTTGCCGTTGGGCTACTTGCTGAAATTTTGCTTTATTTCTTCAAAGGGACATTGCTGAGGACTTTCTCGAGCAGCAAAATTGTTGCAGTCAGTCTAAGCCTCCTGGCAGTACAGCTTCTGTGCTATTCCTTCTTGTGGACTGTATGGTCAGTTCTCCTTATCCAGATTTTATCTGCCTTCAGTAGTGGTGCTTTGTGGTGGGTGGTTAACATGGCGGTGGATGACATAGCCACTCCGGGCATGGAGAGGTCCCTGCACACTGTTCTCCAGGGCCTCTGCTACGGTGGAGGAGCAAGCTTGGGCAGTTTTGCAGGAGGATTTGTTGTGAAGCACTTTGGCCTGGCAGTTCTGTACAGGGCATGCTGCGTGTGCCTGGTGCTGTGGCTCTTCTTGTTCTTAATTGTCCAATCTAAATTGCCGCAGCAGAAAAAAATTAATTATTCTCGTCTCCTGGCTGCTGATTCCAGTGATATGAGTGACTCAGATGAGGAGAATGAAAGGGACTGGCTGGTAAAAGCTATGAAGGATGAAAGCTTTAATAGGAATTGGTCACAACAGCATGGGATCAACTAATCTTTACTTGAATGTAGGGGGTGGAGTGGTAATGTGGTATGCTGATGATGCCCAAAAATGACCATTAATTCTAACGTGCTAAATATATACAGTATATAACTGACAGGAGAGATTTTTATTTTAAGAAATTTATAAATACTTTTATTTTCTTAATTTATAGCGTTCTTGTAGTAATTTTTCCTTTTTAACTTAATGATTGTGCTTCCAAAATCATAACAAGGTATTTCAGGTATACATTTGCTGAAATGAATGTAGATAAGTTTTTAGTCAAAAAGCAAACTTGAATTCTTGCTCCCCAGAGCTGATGCTGTGGAAACTGTGAACAAAAGTGGTGACCTGTACTTTGACACAATTGAATGAAAAATATTGTAATGCTAACAGCACACTAAACCTTTTCAAGGTGCTACGTCTGTAAACTCCTTTTGCTGAATGTGAATAAAAAAAATGGTTCATTTGCTCTGCTTTGGTATGTAAAATCAGGTTTTGCTACAGACTGTCATCTTATGTTTTGGGATTTAAGTATGCTGCTGCATCAGCATCTATTGGAAAAAACCTACCATGTCTGCTCATGTCAGTGCCTGGTGCCTGTCCAAGTCCAGCAGAGCAGCCTGTGGACTTCCTTGCATTTATTTACCTAAGGTGGCACCCAGCATTCAGGGTGACCAGGAGGCAGTCTGCCCTCCTGATTCGAGTAACTTCTGTGGGTTGGCAATTAACATAGGGCAATATTCATTCAGAAGGAGCTTGGCATTGGCTGAGTTGATCTGGTTGAAGCTGGTGATCCTCCCTGGGTCAGTTTGGCCTGCGGACAGCCCTCTTCTCTTGTTTCCTATTTACAACTAAATCTGTGTCCTGAACAGGGCCTGCTAAGTCCAGAAGGATCCTCAAGCTGCCTTATATGCCTTGCCCTCACCTCAAAAGCACAGAGATTTCAACACCTCTTCAATAGGTAAGATTTGCTTACAAATGAAAAGTTGGTGGTCTGATCTCATTAAAAGACTTGTGTCAGACCTTAAACGGGGCTGGCAGAGAAGCTTTGAGCCTTACAGTCCTTTCAGCTACCATCAAAAGCCGCTGTCAGTTCATTAGGTACTTCCTTGGTCAAGGAACTACATTCCTTTGCAGAGGGATAGATTTTAATAACATCTTCCTAGTGTTTTACAAGCCATAAGACAGGCAGCTGCAAAAAGCAAAATATTTATTCAAATGCATATTTAATTTGTAATATGCAAATGGCATTGCAGTCTGTCACCCCACTTCGTTCTGGACTCAGCAGAAAGTGGTTGGAGATAAGGAAAAGCAATGCCATTGAACAAGATCTCTTTCTCTGTATGCATCGATTCCAGATTATCTGTACATCACATGCTTTCAGGGCAATTAGCTGTTTTCCTGGCACAAATCCACTATGCCATACAGAATACTCTACTAGAATGACTCTATGGATAGAATTGCCCTCGTGCCAAGAATAGCTGGAACTTTTTATTAAGATACTACCTTCTCCCAGGAATTCAAACTCGAGAACAATTTTAGTGTCAAGAATTTATCCCAGCTTTATTATCATATAAAGTTCCTAAGGAACTTTAGTTCCTTTAGTTCCTCAGGAACTCTAATTACTTGTTAATAGAGTATCTGACCTCAGTCTTGAGTAACATAACTGCAAGCAGCACATCGTACAGCCATGTGTGCTTTTGTGAGATGAACACTGCAGAAATAGCTGGAATGGTTTAAAATGCGGTTGCTTTTCAGCTGGAAGTGACTGCCCTCATTTGAATGAAATGGGTGATACGTGCTGGTTTTATCTGCTTCAGCACAAAACCAGCTGCTGTAATTCCAGTTTTGCAAAGAGAAACCTTGAAATGAAGAGTGCTTGTGCAATCTGTCCTGTGACTGAGGCAGAGAGGCGATAATGGTTGCCCAGCAGAGCCATGGTGTGACTCCCCCGGGCTCTTACCTCCATGGTTGTTTTGGCCATGGACGTTTAAACGTGCTCAGTCTGTGCCACGATGAACTGGGAGTATTTCAGGTATGCCCCAAAGCTTGACTTCAGTGTAATAATCTTGCATAATAAGATTTTTTTTTAAAAGTTATTAATCCAATAAACAAATTTGGTGCTGATTCAGGGGAGAATCATATTTATACAGTGTGAGATACGTTCTGAATTACAAACCACTATGGAAATCAAGGTGGCAGAGGGCTCATTCACTGAAGAAGTTGCACCAATTTGGTTAAATCATTTTCCACCGAGGCTTATACAGTTTCTGTGTGTGAGCTCTGTATCATCGGTGACTCGATTTCTTCCTCTCTGATGGTCACAGACCCTGCAAGCCAAAAGGGTAAGGAAGGAGGTGGGCTTAAATTGTTCTGTGAGACATTGCCCTGAGCATGGCTTTATTGTTCTTGCAGAAGTAAGAATGTGCCAAGGCATTTAGTGCTGTTGGGAATAAGATGTAACCGAGAACAACCAAACTGCCTTTGTGGAATATAGATTCTCATGATGTATTTCCAACCACATCAGCAGTTACTTTTGAATTACTTTGCAACTATTTGCTAAAAAAATTGATGTAGAAACTTCTGTTTCTTTAAATTTTTAGTCTTAAACAGCAATTATAAGGATAAAAGTGATTATAAAATCACATAAGATTTTACTGTTTGCCTACCTCACAGTGAACTTGAAGCAAATTTCAGAGGCTTGTATGTAGAAATACTTTTTTTTTTTTTTTTGTCCCTTAGTGTCAGTCCAGGGTCTAAGTTGAGCTGTGTCCTTCTCTGAATACAATTAGGTTTAACTGAGCTCGGGAGGCAAACAATAGTTAGCACTGAGGAACAAGTTCTGCACAATGACAGTCTTTGTAGCTCTTAGATTTTACATTTCACATAGCTTAATGTATGTGTACTTTGTGAGAGGTTTCAAAGGATCTAAGCAAAGTAGTTTTATTAGATGAGACGTCATTTGCCAAAAAATGACAAAGGCCTCTTTGCTTATTATGAAACAACTTACAGGCCCTGCAGGAAGTTTTGGTATACAGCTGATGCAGCTGAACTGGAATCTGAGTAACTCATTGCATCAGACACTTTATCTTGCTTTTAAAAAATTTGTTCCCAAGTTATAAGGGAACTAAAATTGCACATTCTGTCTTTCTGGCAGTTATTTTATGATGGGATATTGCAAATGTTTCCTTCAGCTCCTCTCTGTGCACCCCACACCTGCAATTGACTTGAATAGTCTGCCACTCTGAGAACGTGAAATTGGGTAAAACTCAGTAGGCACTGATCTCTAAATGTTCATTTTTCTTGTGGATCTGATCAGCATGGTAAGATCCTTTCCAGCGTTCTCCAAAGATTTCTGTAATTCAGCAAACAACCACAGCATGTTTTTATGGACTGTAGTGAAATCTGCCCAGTTGAATTCACAGAGAGGTTTTTGTATTCTTGTAATGAGTTGTTTCCCAAAAATGTAGATACGGTCCATTTAAGGTAAGTCCATGTTATGGGTTTGTGTGGCATGGGGTTTTTTTTGGTAGCAGGGGAGGGGTCTGCAGAGGTGGCTCCTGTAAGAAGCTGCTAGAAGCTTCCCTGGCTCCAAGTGGGACCCACCTCTGGCCCAGGCCGACCCAGTCAGTGATGGTGGTAACACCTCTGGGAGAACAGATTGAAGAAGGGGAACCGGCAGTGTGTGGGGGATTGGAATGTGAGAGGAACCCCTCTGCAGATACCGAGGTCAGTGAAGAAGGAGGGGGAGGAGGGGTGCCTGAGGAGGCTGATGGCTCTGCAGCCCGTGGTGAGACGGCAGGCTGTCCCCCTGCAGCCCAGGGAGGTGAACGGTGGAGCAGAGGCCCCCCAAGATGGCCGTGACTCCATGGGAAAGCCCGCGCTGGAGCAGAGTGTGACTGAAGATCGGCCCGTGGAAAGGACCCACGCCAGGGAAATTTGGGAAGAACTGAAGCCCGTGGAAAGGACCCACATTGGAGAAGTTGGTGAAGGACTGTCTCCCGTGGGAGGGACCCCACCGTGGAGCAGGGGACGAGTGAGGAGTCCTCCCCCTGAGGAGGAAGGAGCGGCAGAGACAATGTGTGGCGAGCTGACTCAACCCCCATCCCCTGTTCCCCTGCGCCGCTGGGGGGAGGAGGGAGAGAGAACCGGGAGTGGAGTTGAGCCGGGAAGGAGGGATGGGTGGGGGGGAGGTGATATGAGGTTGGGTTTTCCTTCCTAATATCCTTGTTTTGTTTTGATTTGTAGTAAATTAAGTTGATTTGGTTTCTTCCCCAAGTTGAGCCTGTCTTTCGCCCGTGACCATAAGTGGGGAGTGATCCCTCCCAGTCCTTGTCTCGACCCATGAGCCTGCCTTGGGATTTTCTCCTCATCCCAACGTGGCCAGGGGAGGGGCTGGGGAGTGAGCAAGAGGCTGCGTGGTGCTTTGTTACCAGCTGGGCTGAAACTGAAACCACGACAGTCCATTTAGCTGTAGTTTCATTAGAAGGGGAGAGTGATATTTTTGGGAGCTGTGGAGTTATTCTGCATGTTCTGAATCTTAAAAGCAAAAGCTCTTGAACTGTCCTTTCTTCCATGACGGGGTGTAATGCCTCTAAGGCATGATCCGTGCTGTCTTCGGTGCTGCTAGTAAAAGTGTTTCTCGTTTTGTTCATCCTTAAAGTACAGACAAGACATTCCAACTCTGATTTGAACTCAGGTGAATTATGATTACAGCATGGTACCAAGATTCTGTGCCTTTATACTCTGTGCCGCATATAGACGACTTAAAAGTATTAGGCAGCTCCTGACCATTACTGGCATGAGCACTAAGCAGTACTAATGCAGGGGGAAAAAAAAAAGAGTCTGTCTTGAAATATCTTGACACTCTCAGCTTGGCATCTCTATCGCTGTGTTTTTCAAGAGGGAGCCAATGCAAAGGAATCTCTGCTAATTTAGATTGTACATTTCTCAGGGAGCAGATAAATTTTTTTCTGTGTGGTTTTTCTCTGGGGCCTGATTTTGCTGTAATATAAATGACTTTTCTGGCCAAGGGCAATTTTTTACCTTAAATTGGGTATGTTGAGACCATAAAACTGTGAACCCAAGTGTAGAGGTATGAGGCAACTTTAAAATTAACTTTTGCGTCACCTTTAATATTTAGAAATCTTGCCTGAAGAAATCAAGGAACAGAAAGCGTAGGTATCTTATCATGACCTCACCACTAAAGCAGACAGAGAAGTTGTTGGTAACATGGCTTCATTTTTTAAACTTTGAGAACATTTCTACCTCTAATCAGGTTGAAAGGTCAGAACTGTGGAGGTAGTTACAACACTGAAAATAGTAGGCTTGTGTTAACACGGGTTTTTATTGTTAGTAAAAGGAATTTTGAGCCAGGAAACACAATCACATGCTGAAATAACTTTAATATTCAAAGCATGAATTGAGAAACATGAACTGGATTTTTTGACAAACCCTAAGGAAAATAAATATATTAATTATCTCCAAACCAGTTATTCTGACATGTACATCCCTCCACAGGAATAAGCATTCAGGTCCTTGGGACTACAGTCCTTTCTCAACAAGTGACAAATTAAAATACTCAGCTTCCTTCTGTCATCAAGATGCACCTAATTGAGTTGGCAGTGAAGCCAACTGTGAGCATTACCTTGGAAGCATTTTTGAAAACTCAGAATTTGTTGAACGTGCCTTAGCGGTGTCTGTTGTTTGCTGTTGCCTACGCAGGTTGTTTCTTTAAAGAGCTTCAAATGACTGTGTCCATACTAATGTTCTCCAAGATGCATTTTAATTCTTTTTGTATTTGTCAGCACCTTTCAAGTGCCTGGGAGATTGTAGTACTGTTGCTTGGTACTAGCTGATGTTCTGTTTATAAGCTTGTAATGTATGTGTACTTACTCTTGTGTAGGTGCTTGATTTCTACAAAGTGACTGTATACAGGGAAATACTAGCGCCTTTAAGAAATATTCTGCTAGTGCCCTGAAAGTGTTTCTGCTAGGGACTCTTCTTTCCTGAAGACCAATGTAAAAGTCACCTCAAGACCCATTAAAACTTCTCAGCCGTGGATGTTCTATGAGCATACCTGGGTGAAGGAAGAACCACAGGGTTCGCCTGTCAGGCAGTTTGCATGGGGCACACCGACTGTTTCTGTACCGTGTGGTGCACTTGGTTTGCATTTACCTCTGCAAAATGGATTTGCAGATAATGATTACACTCAATACGGCAGACCAAATAGCGCATGTTAATTGGATCATAACTCTGCGTATAGTCTAGACTGTTTGATTTAATCCCATGCTTTTATTAAGAATAAAGTGAGTGTATAGCGTGTGCTGAATTCAAGTTGCAGCCCACATCAGATCTGGCTACTCATGGCGAAAGTAAGGCTGTAGAGTATTTGGCTGAAGGACTGATTAAAGTATTTACATGTTCATTTTCTCTTCATTGTGGAGCAATCAAAACAAGGTGAGTCACTTCAGACCATAATCAGTTCATAATTATAGTGATGGCGGATGCTCATCATTTAATGAGCTGAGGAACAGTCAGTTGGTGGCTATTCTTGCCTTTCCCATTAAAATGACCGAACCACAAAATCTTGAAGTGGCTGTGTCCCTCAGCTGGGCTTTGCCTGTCTCACTGAGGGCCTGGGTGTTAATACTACAGTGCAGCTGCCTTACAAAACTCAGGGCATTCCTGAACAATTCATTGGAATAGTGAAACTTTATATTTTTCAAGAAACACTGTTTCAGCTCTGGGGTGGATTACCGCATGCTTCCGTGGCCTTGTGGCTTTGTGTCACTCCTGCCTGTTTTCAGAGGACTGCTGGAGCGAGGTGCTGCTGCGGTTGCTCACAGTTCACCAGCTCTCAGACGCTGCTGCTGCATTTCAAACCCAGAGCAGCAGCTCCCATGTCCTTTTTATATATTTTTTTTTCCCTTTTTGGTGCACAGACTCTTAATTTTTGTCTCCTCGTTTTGTTTACGTGCCACAGTTATCCTCAATGAATGAAGCACCGTCTCCCTTGCACATGTTCTGGTTTAAAACACTGCACCAGGTCAAAAGTCAGCAGATCCTCTCTGATTTTTGAAGGTGGGAATTCAAAGATTTTGCTCAGATTTATGTCAGTTCCTGTAAGGATGTTTCATACGGATTAGCTCAGCAGGCTGTTACCTTGGGGAGGGGAGCAGCTAGAGATGAGGACACTGCAAGGTACTGATAGCAGATACCACAGTCTGGTATTTCTCTGCAGGAGGTGATCCTCCAAACCCACCGTTTGTGTTACTATGCCTCCGTTTTGCTTACCGATAGCTTGTTTTATTGCATTGACTGTCAACTTCTAGCAATGTCGCTGCCAGGCAGGCAGGAGGGCAGCTGGGTGGCAGGATGAGAGAGCAGAACCCTGCAGCCGCTCCCCCAGACCCGGCCCTCACCTCTCTGCTGTCATCACCCCTGCTGCTCTCCAGCCCAGCGACTTTGTGCGGCACTTCCCAAAATGTGCTGGAAGGTGTCCCTGAGCCCTGTCACAAAGGTGGCGTGCCCCTGAGCCCAGCCTCACCGTCGCCTTGGGCCTGTGCTCTTGCACAAAGCCAATGTGGGGACGTCAGTGTCACCTGCAGGCATGTCCTAGGAGAGAAACGTGTCCTAGTGGAGGACGCGTGTCCCCTCAGTGTGTTTTGGGGAAGGTGGTGCTGAGATGTGTGCTTCCGCAGAGGACAGCAGGTTGTGAATCCTCTGTGGAGTAAGTGCTTCTGGTACCAGTGAGTGAGAAGTGTAAAACCCTGCGAGCAGGAGGGTTTACAATCCACACCCCATCCTCACCTTCCCTGTACCAGTTTGCTGGCATAAGCCTCCAAGATGGTGGGACTGGTCCTCGCTGTGTCTTGCCGGAGAGCCTGGCCGGAGGGAGGAGGGGGGCAGCACTCGTCGCCGGGATCCTGGGTGCTGTGGGTGCTGCCAGCATGCTGCCACCCAAGCTTTGAATTTCAGGCCAACACACACCTTTGAACATTTTTTAAAGACTTGCTGTTGTGTTTTTCCGTAGGGAAAAGTTACTTCTAGTGTAAAGCGCAGCTCCCCCTCCTTACCTCCTCGCAGGGTCTTTGGGGGTGGGGGCTGTTCCATGCCGTGCCTCACCCCACGGCCCATCCCGTGTCCCACACAGGCTCTGCAAAGCCCGGTCCTCTTCAGCGACGGGAGCAACGCGTGTGCCCCCCCGGGCAGACCCACCGCGGAGCCTTTTCCCGCTGGTGAGCCAGACGGGGCTACTTCTATTTTTTATGCCTTTATCGCTCGCTGCGGTTTTCGGGAGACTTGCGGGGCTGCGGAGCACCCGCGCCGGGTGGGTTAAAGGGGGGGCGGTGCCGCCGGTGCCGGAACCCCGGGGAAATAACCCGGGTGACGCTGCAGGGGGGGTCCCGGG
>VYZV01008744.1:155158-213486 GCA_013401275.1 Pandion haliaetus
GGTGAAGGACTGTCTCCCGTGGGAGGGACCCCACGGTGGAGCAGGGGACGAGTGAGGAATCTTCCCCTTGAGGAAAGGAGCGGCAGAGATGATGTGTGGCGAGCTGACTCAACCCCCATTCCCTGTTCCCCTGTGCCGCTGGGGGGAGGAGGTAGAAAGCACCGGGAATGGAGCTGAGCCGGGAAGGTGGGAGGGTTGGGGGAAGGTGTTCTGATGTTTGGTTTCCCTTCCTAATACCCCTGTGTGTTTGATTTGATTTGATTTGATTTGATTTGTAGTAAATTAAATTGATTTTGTTTTTTTTTCCCAAGTTGAGCCTGTCTTTTGCTCGTGACCGTAAGTGGGGAGTGATCCCTCCCAGTCCTTGTCTCGACCCACAAGCCTGCCTTTGGATTTTCTCCTCATCCCACCATGGCCAGGCGAGGGGGTGGGGGGTGAGTGAGCGGCTTCGTGGTGCTTTGTTACCGACTGAGCTGAAACCACGACATAAGGCAATCAAATAACCCCTGTGTTGCCGTGGTACTAACCAGCACTTAAGGTGATAACATTTTCCCTGGTTATATCGGGACATTTCATGGTTTGGGAGGAAAAGGACTGACTAGTATTCATGGTCTAGGTTGGTTAAGCTTTTTAATACCACTAAATTGCTATAGTCAGCCCAGTGCTGAGATCCCATGCAACACAAAGCCTGGGACTTTTTAGTGGTAGTGGCAAAGATCATATTTACTGGGCTGCAGCACTTGCTATGCTGCTTTTTTAATGTGTCTGAGTCCTCGCTGATACCTGTGCTACAAGGATCATGAAAACCTGGAAATGCCTGTGTAAATCTGCTGTCTGGGGAGGCTGTGAGCTGGACTGTGGTTTAGAAGATCAAATTCAGAGTGATGACCTCTTTGAGGCACAGTTCCCCCTGAATATATTGTTGGAAATCATAAAAAGTGTAGTTCTTAAATGCTTTCATGGCAACTGGTACCTAAATCTCATAGGGGCTGTCAAAACTCACATCTGTTGCTTTTTCTTATCCCTTTATCAGTTTTCTTCCTTGGCTTGCACTTGGAAAACAAAAGGAAATCACCTACAGAAACCACATATCAGGCTGGGCATGGCTGCAAGAGTGATCTCTTGGAAGTTTGGAACCACTAGGATTACATGCCTGCGTGGTTTGGAGGCGGTGTGGGGACCTCAAGCCTCAGCTCTGCGGAGCGCAGCAGCGAGGATGAGCGTGGCTCTGCAAGGCAGGGAAAGCTGAGGGCTTTCTGGAGCATCGCTGCTGGAGAAGAGGGATACCAGACCTGGGTTCTGCAGGACAGGGTTAAAAAGGATGGGGACCTGGGGCTGCAAGGGCTTTTCTTTTTCCCAGTGGGGAAAAAAATGTGATATTCAGGATAGTTGGGCTGTGGGGCTCAGGGAGATGGACATCTCCATTGATGTGCTGCCAAACAGAGGAGTGACCCATCTGGTCAGTTGATACCGATTGGTGTTTTCTTCTTGTTGGAAATATCAACCTAAAACATTCCAACATTTCTGAGATGTCTGTGCTCTGGAAAACAATGAAGCTCCCAATATTTCTCCTTTTATAGGGCAAAAAGAAAGGTCTGAAAGATTCAGCTCCGTACCTCACCCACTCAGTGCTCTGATCTGCTCCCCAGGGCCAGACAAGGGTAGCATGGCTGTGGCTGATGCTGCAGTAAGTTTATCACCAGTGGTAGAAGTAATCTCAGCTCCAGCAGCAGCCTTCTGTGTGCTTCTCTTTGCAATCTCTCCCAAGTTTTATTGCAATGAGAATTTTTATTACTGCACATTTATTATTCTCATTATCAGTTTTTACAGAATTAAATTCCAATTTAATTTTAATAATAATTCAGTTATCATTTGACTGTTTATTTTAATTTTAATGAGTCTATCACTAGTAGTCAGCCTGTTGCCCATGTGTCCCATGCAGACCTCCCCACTGGTGCTCTTTGTACAACCTCAGGGCTTAGCCACCATAGGACTATGAGAAGGCAATAAAAGGACAAACATACCTCCCTGTTCTCCACATGCAGCTCCCAGACGTCGGCATTGGTGGACCTGCTCAGTGTGGTATGCAAACAAATGAAGACACTGTCATACGGAGCAAAAATCTGACAGAGCCAAAAGGAAGTCTTCTCCTCCAACTAAGATGAACTTCTACAGTAATATCTCACAGGGTCCCTCTTCATCATTCTGTTTATTTTCCCTTCCCTTATTAATATTTCTGATGTCCTCGGCTCAGCTGACAAAGCTGCATCTTCAAGTAGCTCTAGCAAATATGACTCATCTCAGAAAGGGGTGGACGGCATGACTCAGTGGAAGGACCAGCAGGATTACTGAAGATGCAGATGGAGCTTTTAGTAGTGCATACTTCAAAAAGAACCAAAGACACTTCTGTTCAAGGTGGCACCAGCTCGTAAGTCAATCATGTGTTATCTGTAGACAGAGAACATGTGTTAGGGTTTCTCATCACTCATGGCTATGGAGCTTGCTAGAAATCTCAGATGTGCTCTTCCAGGTTGGATGATTTCCTATGCGCCCTGCAAAGTGTCCAAGGAGTCCTTCTGCACTGAAGGCTTGGATAACCTTGGGAAGCTCATCCTAGAGATGCTGGGGTGCTTGATAGGGCTTAGGAAGATATATGGTGCCTCTGTCTAGGTGAAAAATGGGTTGACTGATTCCATGAGGAATCAACATTCAACTTTTGGATATGCATGTTTCAAAAGGAACCAAAGGCACTTATGTTCAAGGTGGCACCAGCTCATAAGTCAATCGTGTATTCTCTGTAGACACAGATCATGTGTTAGGGTTTCTATCTTGGAGGCTCAGTCCAGACAGGTTGACGACTGTGCCCTGTGATGTTGGTGCTTACCACCTTCATGAAACTGGTCAGTGAACATGATGTTTAATGGGGGGCAAATGCTTCCCATCCCACCCCATGTAGGCAAGGTACTATGCACAGGGCAGTGCAGGGCCAAATCCTGTATCGACACATCTGGTCTCCAGCTGAGAAGTTTATGCCACCAGATATTTTCCCAGCACAGACTGCTCATGGTTCAGTGCCCACGTCTGTTGTCTAAAACATCCAGGACTGTGGTCACAAGTCTCTAAGGTATAGGGAGCCCTTAGATACAGGCATTTCTGAGTACCAGTGGATTAGTTGCACTGTCATAAGGAAATGGTCCTGGTCAGAGTGTCCACATCTACCTCAGGGTGATGATGGGAACCCCCTTTTCTGCTGGTGGAGCTACTCAGCACCATTTGAATGTGCTGCCTGACTTCAGCCCATCTGCCATGGGGCTTCTGGTGCTGTTGCTGGCTCCAAGCTCCTGGAACACGTGTATGAAGAGTGTGAGGACTGATGTGTCAATGAAGGGATTGCTTCATGGGTGCACCAATTGAACAGTTTCTGGTCCTGGGGGTGTGGGAGTCTGTTAGACCTGGAAAATCTGGGGCTGGATTTTGGATGGAGACACTTTCTTTAAGTTTCAGGCCAGTTAACAGAGGTGGGAAGATGCCAGATGGTCTGGCCAGGTTGGCTCACCCATGCCAAGGTAAGCCTGGAAGAAAGAAGAGAACCATGCTAAATCCCAGCTCAACAGTCCAACCCTGACTAGGAGATTCAGCTCCTTGCCACAGGGTGGAACCTCATAGGGTACTGCTAATATATATCTTTTGCAGGGGCTTGTAAAAACTCTTCTCAAATGACCCAACAGCCAAAATCCCTGGTCAGGGACTTAAGTTCCCAGGTACCTTAATGCCAAGGGAATGGTGCTTCACTGGCTGCTGGCTGGCTGGACTGTGCTGAGGCTCGGGATGCCACATCACAGCAGGAGGCTTTTCCTAATCTTCTCAGTGAGTGATAATGTGTAAGGAGCCCAGGGAGGGCTCAGAGCAGAAGGAAAAGTGTCAGATGGGTTGGTCTTATCATACTTTGATTGGCGATATGGCCAGCCAAAGTTGGCCCTAGGGTGATGCAATCTTGGAGACTGCTGGAAGGGCAGACGGGGCTGGGCAACCCTTGGATCGCTGCTCGCTGTGCATCTGAGTTGCTGGCAGAAAGCAAGAGGACTTTGAGGACAGGACCTGTGGTAGATTGACCCTGGCTGGGCACCAGGTGCCCACCAAAGCCACTCTATCACTCTCCCTCCTCAGCTAGACCAGGGAGAGAAAATATAACAAAAGGCTCATGCTTCAAGAGAAGGACAGTTTAATAAAGTGAAAGCAAAGGATGCACACACAAAAGCAAAGGAAAACAAATTATGTTATTCTCTACTACCCATCAGCAGGCGATGTCCGGCCATTTCCTGGGAAGCAGGGCTTCAGTATGCATAGTGGTTGCTCCAGAGGATGAAAATGCCCCTCCTTCCATCTCCCTTTACTTAGCTTTTATAGCTGGGCTGATGTCATATGGTATGGAATATCTGTTTGGTTAGTCTGGGTCAGCTGGCCTGGCTATGTCCCCTCCCAAGATCTTGCCCAGCCCCAGCTGGTCATTGAGGGGAGTGAAAATGTTGGAGAGACAGCCTTGGTGCTGTGCCAGCACTGCTCAGCAGTAACCAAAACACTGGTGTGTTATCAACACCTTTCTAGCTGCCAATGCAGAGCACAGCACTACAAGGGCTGCTGTGGGGAGAATTAACTCCATCTCAGCCAGACCCAATACAATCTCCACCTCTTATTCCATGCCGTTTGCGTCATGCTCAGGTCCCACATAATTTAATATACATATATCTTCTAACCACGCCATTGTATTTAATTCTCATTACTGAAATCCCTTCTTACCAACACTTACAACTGAAACTACATACTTAAATCACTTTTGTACCCAACATACAGATTTATACATTCTTATTAACTACTATCCCCTGTCCTTTAACAGATAGATATTCCATGGGCTTCTTCCACTCCTCCAGATGTTCACACACAGGCTATGACTTGGGCCCCATCTGTCAAGATGAGTGGTCAGGACAGGAGAAGCAGTATGTTTGATTGTTGGGCACCAACACCAGCTTGGTTTGGGTCACTATTGCACTTGTCTGGTTCCTTGCGAAGTTCGCTCCTCTGAGGTTCAGGTCATTCCTGCTACATCACTTCCTACAACATAAAACTCACATCACTGATTATTTTTCCCCCAAGGTTAAATGTCCTTGAGGCACACACTGGGTCTCCCCATCCTTCCACATTACCCACCAAGTACACCCAGGTCCTTGAGCCAAGACAAACCCGTGAATGGGTTTGCCTTTTCCCATGGGAGGAGCAATCCATACTGCCTTCCCCAGCCACTTCCCCATGTGCACTACTGGGACCTTATCTCCTCCCACAGTATGTAGGGGTTTTGTTTGGGCAGGACCAGGACGGTTAGCAGATCCTCTGGTGTTAACTAGCCAAGTGGCTTCTGCTAAATTTGTATCCCAATGCTTCCATGCCCCATTGCCCAGCACTCTCAACATAGTCTTTAACAGTCCATTATATCTCTCTATTTTTCCAGATGCTTGCGGGTGATAGGTGATGTGGTACATCCACTCAATGCCATGTTTCTTTGCCCAGTAGCTTGTGAGGTTATTTCAGCAATGAGTCCCATTGTCTGATTCAATTCTTTCTGGGGTACCATGTCGCCATAAAATTTGCCTTTCAAGGCCTAACATGGTGTTCCGGGCAGTGGCATGGTTTACAGTATATGTTTCTAGCCAGCCAGTAGTTGCTTCCACCATGGTGAGCATGTAGCACTTGCCTTGGCATGTTCGTGGCAGTGGTCCAATGTAGTCAATCTGCGAGGCCTCGCCATATCGAAAACACAGACACCACCCTCTGTTCCAGGGAGACTTTGCTCTTGTGGCTCACTTGATTGCAGCATGTTTCACATTCATGAGTGACCTGTGTGATGGCCTCCATGGTCAGGTCCACCCCTTGATCCCAAGCCCATCTATACGTTGCATCTCTCCCTAGATGTCCTGATGTTTCATGGGCCCATCAAGCTACAAATAGCTCACCCTGAGCTACTGTCGTGGTTTAACCCCGGCCAACAACTAAACACCACGCAGCCGTTCACCCACTCCCCCCCCACACCCAGTGGGATGGGGGAGAAAATCGGGAAAAGAAGTAAAACTCGTGGGTTGAGATAAGAACGGTTTAATAGAACAAGAAAAAAAAACTAATAATGATAACACTAATGAGATAACAACAATAATAATAAAAGGATTGGAATATACAAGTGATGCACAATGCAACTGCTCACCACCCGCCGACCGACCAACCCGGAAGTCCCTCCTCCGCAACGCGCCCGCCGCAGTTCCTAAAACGTCATATGGTATGGAATACTCCGTTGGTCACTTTGGGTCAGCTGCCCTGACTGTGTTTCCTCCCAGCTTCTTGTGCCCCTGCAGCTTTCTTGCTGGCTGGGCATCAAAGGCTGAAAAGCCTTGACTTTAGACTAAACATTACTGAGCAATAACTGAAAACATCAGTGCGTTATCAACATTCCTCTCATACCTAGCTCCAAACTTAGCACTGTACCGGCTGCTAGGAAGACAATTAACTCTATCCCAGCTGAAACCAGGACAGCTACTTCAATTTTGGAAGCTTTGTCTACTTGTTCATTATTTTTATGTTCTTCAGTGGCATGGCTTTTGGGCATATGAGCATCTACATGACATGTCTTTAGAGCTACATGTTCTACCCGGGCAGCAATGTCCTGCCACAATGCAGCTGCCCAGATGGGTTTACCCCAGCACTGCCAACTGGTCTTCTTCCACTGCTGTAGCCACCCCCATAGGGCATTAGCCACCATCCAGGAGTCAGTATAGAGATAGAGTACTGGCCACTTTTCTTGTTCAGCAATATCTAGGGCTAGTTGGATGGCTTTCACTTCTGCAAACTGGCTTGACTCACCTTCTCCTTCAGTGGCCTCAACGACTTGTCGTGTGGGACTCCACACAGCATCTTTCCACTTCCAATGGTTCCCTACCACACAACAGGATCCATCAGTAAACAAAGCATAATGCCTTTTGTCTTCTGATAACTCATTATATGCTGGTGCCTCTTGGGCATGAGCCAGCTCTTCAGGCAATGCTGCAAAATCTCTGCCTTCTGGCCAGTCCATGATCTCTTCCAGAATTCCTGGGCAATTGGATTTCCCCAGTCGAGCTTGTTGCGTGATCAATGCTATCCATTTACTCCATGTAGTGCTGGTTGCATGATGTGTAGAGGGGATATTTCCCTTGAACATCCAGTGTAGCACGGGCAATCTTGGTGCCAAGAGGAGATATGCTTCTCATCAGAAGACACCCCTGTAAACACCCCTGCCCCACTACCAAAACCTTGCCACACAAACCTGACACAGGACCCTAAAGGGCAAAGCAAGGCGGTCTCTAAAGCCAGAAGCTGCTGGCATGAGAGAGTTTGGGAGGTGGGGAGCATGGCCCACAGACTGGAGGCAGTGCTGAGGGTTATTGGAGTTGTGACTTGTCTCATTTTCTGTGGTGTCACCCACCCAGAGGCGATCCTCAAGGACGGCTTGGTTTGTGGTGGAGAGAGGTCTCAGCCATGAGCACTGTCTGCTCTTGGGGTTCCCCTCACCATGGGTGAGTGCCTAAAGCTCTTTAAACTGAAGCGCTGATGCTCATCATGGCCAGACACCATCATTCCTCAGTCTTGTCTAAGCACAGCTTTAGCGAGGGCATAAGCATGCTATTTTTAAAAATAAATCAGTAAATAAATTGGGTTAAGTCTTCTCTGCCAGCCCTAGTGAGCAGTGAGCAGCACTTGAGCTGGTACATCCATGGAGGGGGGGCTGAGTGTCTGTGGTGCTTCCAAGACACCATCAAACTGCCTCCAGCATGGACAGGGCCGTGCATCCCCTGTCTGCTCCATCAGCAGCTACCGCTGACATTTGAGTTGAACCCATCCTGATTGGTATCTTGCTGCTGTGTTGTGGTTTAAGCCAGAGATTATTTAATTGCCTGTGGTTTCAGCAGGCTCCTTTTCTCCTGTTGAAATGACCTTTTTTCTCAGTGGACACCTGCAAAGTTTGTACATTTCACCCCTCTGTTGTGTTTCATTTTTCTACCTTTTTAAAATTCTGCAGAAAGGCAGTATGAAAATGTCAGATCTTTTTATGTGGCAGCAGCTTCCATTTGTTTTTGGATTTTACTGTTTGGGGATTATTTTTTGGGAGGAGGAGAAACACAGTGCTATTGCATGGTCGATGTGCCAGGTTTTAATAAGGCTTCATTGTCATTAGAGTGATGAAATTTCTTTGCCAACAACCAGTGACACAACCCATGTAGCTCCAACAAAAGCTCTGAGTTGAAGTGGGCTGCCGTTTCCCGTGGGAAGGCAGGTAAATCTGTGCTCCCTGCTGCAGGCACTGAGTGCATCACCTTCCAGTGTTGATTAGGTGTTGCTCTGGAGGTTTTGAACCTTTCCTCTCCTAGTCTTTCCTTCAGTGGTTTCATTTGTGTCTCTGCAGGATGGATGACATTCAGCTTTGTAAAGAAATCAGCCGGCTGAAAAAGGAGCTTCAAAAACTCATAGCACTTCCAGGTAAGGCTTTATAAAGCTTCAGAGAGCTGCACCCTGCTGCTGCAATCAGCAGAAAGCTTTCCATGAAATATAAGAAGCTCTTGAACAGCTCCCACCCCAGGATGCTCCCAGAGACACTGCTGCTGCAGGCAGTGCGTGAGCATCAAGAAACGTGGCTCCCTGAGTCTGACCTGAGATATTTCTTGGGAGTTTTGCTGCTTGCAGTACTGCCAGGGAGTCCTTGTCCAGGCCTGGGCTGAAGGGCAGAAGAAAGAGAAAAGGAGAAAAACCATGAGTCCTGCGAGGAAGAGCATTGGTCTGGTATAGGAGGAGGACAGAAGTTGAGTGAGGTGGCAATGAATGCTGACACAGTGGTGCCTGCCATGTACACTGAGGAGGATCCCCAAATGAGTTGAGAGGACAAGCAGGAGACATTGTCAGACCACACTATGGAGGGGCCCCTTTGGAGGCAGCAGGAGGGGAGATGCCTTCAAAGGCCTCAAGTACGTGAAAAGCAATGAATTCTTGCTGTGGCCATGTCAGAACCGTGTGTCAGTGATGGGGCAAATGGCAGCAGCTGCCAGGGAAGGACTTCTGGTTGCAGGCAGGGTAGGATGGGTGCTAGGGGAACATCATGCCAAAAGGGCTTGGTGATGTCCCTGATTTAGGTGAATTCATCATTCAGGATGTTGAAAAGAGGCAGAGTCCAGGGCAACATATGTGAAGACTTCATCTGGGAGGAAATGCTGCTTTTGTCACCTCCCCCTTACCATGACCAGTGACCTTCCATGTCCCTGTCACAGCCAGAGCTACCCTTGTCCCTTCACAGCCCAGGAAAGGCCAAACATCATTTCTCTAAAGGAGCCCCCTGAGCCAAAGTATTCAAATGAAAGCACACATCCAGGGTTTGAATGAGAATGAGCAAGAAAGGCTTCCCACAGGCTGTGTCCATCACTGTGCATAAGGCTGTGCCTCCTCCTAGGACATCCTCATTCATCCCCCAGTGAAGACTTTATGTGTGTTTTCAGAACCAGATGGGAGACATATCCCTGCTTATTTGTACCCATCCAAGCATTAAGATTTGGACTTCAGTTATTTCCACCACAAGATCTCTCTGAAGATGCTGCACTCACTGAGACCAATGAGTGTGTAGCAGGGGGTGATGCCTGGATGCAGACAAGGGACCAGCTGTGCACATCTGTTTCCCAGAGCAGCAGCTCAGCTCATCAGTTCTGTACCCAAGGTTATCTCGAAGTCAAGAGTGGCAAGAAGTCTTGACCCTTTCTAATGTCATAGTGTCACTATGCTGTGTGTGCTTGTGAATCTTCAGCACACAGTTAGAACCCAACTGCTGCTTAATATGCAAGTCTTGATCAGTTTAATACAACCTGGCTGCATCCAGACAGGGAAGGGGAGGGTTCTGCCATAAAAATAGGAGCTGCTTGCAAAACGTAGACCCCAATCTCATGTGGGCTTTTATTTCAAACACCTTCTAGTTCCTAAAACAAGACTTGACCTAAACAGTGGCTCAGGACCAGAGATAACTTGACCTGTTCTGAAGCTGGAGAAATGTAGCTGGCTTCCCTTCATCTCTTTCTTCTAGCCTTTTCAGCATTCCCAGATTCAGCTGAGAGTAGAAATGCTGCTTGCATCAGGGATGCTCTTTTTGTCTTCTTCATAACTTGACTCAAATTAGACTGTGCTGGAAAAATCCTGCAAATTGGTGGTCTTGTGAGACTATCACAGCAGATTATTCATAAAAATGGGCATTGAACTTTGGTTTGGATAAAGATTCAAACACATCAGTTCTTACTCAAAGCTCAGCCAGGCCTGTGGCTTGAAATCTCATCAGACCAAGGTGCCTTTAATAATTCAGAGATAGGTCGTGGTCATGATGGACTCTGACATCAGCAAGTTGGTAAAAAAGGTGCAGTGTTTATACAGTGGGTATGTTAACTCTGACATGCTCTAACTCAGGAATGCAGATTGTTAATTAACTCCAAATAGCTGCTATGTTTGTGTACAGCCTGATGTTTCTGATTTATATGGCATCCAAATGACACTGTAAAGTGCTCCTATTCCCACCAGGCAGGTTAGAGCCGCTGCACAGAGACAGTGCCCATGGCCAGGTGACTTTGCATTAACTCTTCATGGTAGAAGATCAGCAGCTGTGGCCCAGACCTCAGTCCAGATCAGCTGTCTCTGCCAGGAAGCTCAAGCTCACTCCCTGCACAAGACTACAGTTGTAGGAGAAACCTTTGTTTGCTGGGGATGTTTCTAACAACATGATGATTATGAGAAGTTCCTCCTACTCAGACCCCTGCAGCAGCACCTCTGATCAATATATAGCAGTCTTTAAACTACAAATCAATACATAGTTTAGGTAACTGCTGAGATCCAGCCTACAAGGTTTGCTCCATGCTGTGAATTTTGCTGCATTTTTATTTAGCTGAAGGAAGACCAGAGATTGATCTATCCTGTGCTGGATTGATTTTGGAGCTGGCTGCTGAATTCAGAAATGGTATTAAATAGCTGCAGCACAGACAGTCATAGTTTCCACCTAAGGTAGCTCTCCATTTCTATTTAAAACTCCTTAGCCCTATCTCTACCATCTTCACGTATCCCCCTTACCATTATGTACCAATTTATATAGGACATGAGTTCATAGTGATGTGAGAGTTTTCCGGGTCTTCACTAACTCACTGCCCAAAGATATGTGCCACAAGTGGGTCCCACCATGCTCAAGGTAGGTCAGTCTGTGGGTTCAAGTGACAACCAAAGCTAATGCATCCAAAATAGCCTGGCAGACACTTGTGGTCATCCTTCTTGCTGGGATGGGCTGACAGTGGTTTGAAAGGTCAGACATAGAGGATAAGATCACTGGGACAGTGTTCAGCAAGGGAATAAGGCTATTGGTTAGTGGATCGTATTGGTTTTCATGCCTCTATATATATGGGATAAATGGCAGTGTGAGGTGTTCCCAAGGCATCTGGGCATTGTTGATAATTCCCTATACACCTGAATCCCTGGCTGGTTTCTCAGCCACATGGAGGACCTGGCTCAGAGGTCTCTGGACACCTACCCAGCTCAGGGCCAAGCTGAGACTGGTTGGGTGTGCTGGCATGGGAAATGTGGGTTAAGCACATCCTGGCTGAAGGCTGACATCGGAGTCTGACATTTCTGAGGTCGCCGAGACCCACTACCCAGCCTTTTCAGCATCAGGGTGAAGGCCCCAGGGGACCCATGGTTGTCTCCCACCAGAGAGGTCACCTTGTTGAGGGGCCCTTTCTCTGCTCTGCAAAGCTCACAGTTGCATCTTGCAGTGCTCAGCCCCATGAAAATTTTGGGGAGGAGCTAAAAATTCAAAGTTGATGACACCAGACCTGTCTCCTCCCAGCCAGGGTGGTCTGGGATGAGGTTGTTGCTTATTTAGCAGCCTGTATCTGGATCCAGGTGCTTACTTTGGGTTGGCTTTTACCCCAACTCCTATATCTGCTCATGGGCAGGATGGCCCCTGTTGGTGTATTAAATGTGTTCCCTGTGCTGCAGAGAATGAGAAGTCCAACGAGGAGAAGCAGAAGGAAGAGGAGCTGGTACAGCAGATACACAAGCTGGTGGAAACGCGGGATTTCCTGGTGGATGATGTGGAGTTTGAGAGGCTCAGGTAGCTGGGTGCAATTTATTCCTTGCACTGAGGACAGTGCAGTCTGTCCTCTGATCTGTATCATGCCTTGCCAGATGCTCCCGGATGCCTTGCTGCTCCTTTTCTGAGTGGGAACCAATCTCTTTGTCACAGGGAAAGGGAAGAAGACAAGGAAATGGCAGAGTTCCTGCAAAGTAAGCTCTCCAAAAGCTACCTCCAGAAAGCAAGTATGTGGTTGATGAGTTTTATTCCTTGCATTGAACTTCACTGGCAGTTTCTCCCCTTTCCTAAGCATTCTGTCTCCAAGATTTTGTTGCTCTGTGTGGGGCTAGCTTACCTGGAGGCCATCTGTTGCTGGAGGAGGGTGTGGAGAAATGGCAACTGGGGGATGCTTGTGCTTGAGATCACATTTTGGAAACACCCCAAATTGGTATAGATGTTATGCTTCCATTTCCCTCCTGGCACTTCCGAGCCACCATGTCCTATGAGAATGGGGATGGGTAGGTGTCCTTTCATGGCTGATGTACTTCATCTGATGCTTTCCAACCAGCTCCTTACATTTCATCACACCATCACCTAAGGTCACAAGCTGTGGTATTCATCCAGTCCTCCTCCCTTCATGGCCTCTGATGGCAGGCCACTCTCTTCCCTGTGCCTCCATCGTTGCTGGAGGAACACCTCCCCGGTGCAGTGGGAGGCATTTCCAGCCCAGTGTCCCTGTGCCTGTGTCCTGCCTGTGGACATCCATGAAGCACGCATGGTGATGTGCCCCCTGGATACAGGAGCTCATGCCCAGCTGTGGGTCTGAGGAGGGTCGGCATCCTAGCCCTGAAAGGAGCTCTAAGAAGAAGTGGTGGGCCTGTGCCTTATCACCACGCAGACACCAATTCCTCTTTCCTTAGCTCCTGTCAAAGAGAAGAAAATGACTTCCAGGGGACAGCAAACCTCCACACCATACATGACCAAAACGGGCCTCACCCTGCTCAAGGAGTGTTGTGGCTTCACCTGCTCCATCATGTAGGCCAGGCCCCAGCTCCTCTGCACAGGACATGACCATGGTATTGTACACGTCCCAGGAAGCTGGGCCAGGCAAGAGGGGCTTCCTTGGTGTGATGAAACGGCCAAGTGCCTATGCGGGGTGGGTGAGCGTCAACGTCTGGGACACACACAGCTCCTGGTGTTGTAGGCGTGGGGCGTGAGGGACCACCAGGCTGCAGCCCTGCTCTGGAGGGGCTGCCATTGGGGAAAAGTGCTGGAGTCCCGCTGAGTCCTGAGAGAGGGGGCTGGAAGGGAAACAGCAGTGGTCATGGCTGGGAGGAGGACAAGGAGATGGAGGGAGTTGGGTGGAGGGGGAAGAGAGATGGAGGGCAGGGAGGAGAGGGGACAGGCACACAGCAGGTACCAAAGCATCTCTTTGTAAGCACGTACACAAGGGTGTTGGTCAAATGTACCACTGCTGTGCACACCTGGTGTTCATGGATTTACACCACCAATGCCTTTGTCTTCTCATAATATCTTCTCTGAAAACCTAAGAAGCCATCAGGCCTTTCTGTCCTTGAGGGTTCTCACATGCCTTCTCACCCGCCTGCTCCTTTTCAGCAGTTGCAGTTGCAGTTAAATCACTGGCATCTGCTGACAGCCACAGTTGCCCAACCTCAAAGTGATGCACCCGCTATTCTTAAGAGAGAGTTTACTAAGGGCCAGGCTGTGTCAGTTATACAAGACTATCCTCTGGCTGCCGAGGGTCAACCAGACAGTCCCCATCCATTTGCCAGTGCTTCAGGACATAAACTCATTCTAAACATTGTCACTCTGTAGAAGTCTCAGGGAGTGGCAGACCCATAGACAGGTGCTTCTTGCCAGTGCAGCTTGGTATGGACTTCCCCACCTTATCCCAGGAGAATGCTGAAGCGACTGGGCTCACAGAGTTGGGTAGCTGGATGCCCGCTGGACCAGCTCTGCCTGGCTCAAGCTGCCTCCCTACTCTTATGCCTACGCTTGACACTGCTCCACAGCGCATGCTGCCAAAATTGGTGTTTGTGAGGTGCAGACAAGTTAAGCAAGGCCTAAACAGCTTGGTGTGGGATGGAGCAAAGGCTGAACTGGTGATAGCTGGTGAGCTGCACTCACTCCTGCCAGAGTGTGGTGAGGACATAGGTGAAGCAAGTCACAGCTGAGATGAAGTTATGTATATAAGAATGTGCTTTAATACAGTTGAAGTGAAATTCTGTGCTCCAGCAGCACAAATCTGAGTCCAGACTTTACAGCTCACCACAGGGTAGCTGGCAAGGAGGTGAAACCACCCACCCACTGAGCTCCCACCTTCCTCCATGCCTGGGCTTCACCCCGTAGGTGATGAGCATGGCCAAAGCTGAGAACTAGGTCCCATCTGACAGCATGTGTGACAAGCACTGTGTAAGAGGAAGACGATGGTAATGGAAGTCTGGTGGGTTGTAGTCTCTGTATTAGTGTACATCTAATCCTCAATATTGCTGGAGACTTCCATTGTCACAGGTGGTCTGACACCCAAGAGTTAGTCTCATTGGCACTAGGCACTCTATGAAGCAAGGTTGGATCTCTACCCATTGGAGGAGGGAGGCACCCAGGGGATCCCATGGTTTCCTATCTCTTGCCTTCCCTCCCCAGGTCTCCAGCCAGAGTCTACAAGCTGCTCTCCTCCGAGAGTTTCAACTTCCCGACATTGTTCATGCTTCCCACTGCAGCACCACCACCGAAGAGACTTCTCAAGCAGGCTGGTGCAAGCTTGAATGATGGCATGTGTCCTTGGTGCCATGTCAATGGTCGTCTCCTCCATGACATCAACAAACACCAAATTCCACCCTAGCTCAGCTTTGAAGAGGTGTGTGCAGCAGCGGCAAGCGAGTCCATGACAAAGAGGACTGGTGCAGTCCTTCACCTGGACAGAGTAATAAAAAAAACACTGGGAGCTAATGTTTTGAGAACATTGTGCTCCACCATTCAAGACATGCTGTGGCCACAGATGATGTCTCATCCTTACCCTTATATCACCTTGTGAGTCTCTGTGGGATGATTCCTGAGGACTCTTGGTAGGGAATGTCTCCGGTCTGGGTTTCGTTGTGTTTGCATTGGTTTTATTACAAGGTGCTCTACGGCTCTGGGCAGAGCTGAGCAAAGTGTGAAGGGCAGTCCCCAGAGCCAGCTGGATGAAGGGCTAATTCTTGTGAAGTTATCATCTGAGCACAGACCTCGTGTGCTGAACTATGGGTAGATGAGTTGCTTTCCCCACCTCACTATTACTGGGTTCAGTTTTCAGTTCCAAGAAAAAGGAGGTAATTAGAGCAAAGGAGAAAAATTCAGAAGAACATGGCAACATGCAGAAGGAAATGAAAACCAAACAGGAGATTGGAAAAGTGGCAGGTGAAGGTGGAGACAGCAGGTGAGAGACATTCTCACTGCCAAGACGACATTCAGTCCTGCTCTCCAGTGCCCCAGCCAGTACTTCTGGGCTTGGCACCATGAGCCAGACATAAAGTCCTGTGCAAAAGACTCATGGCACCTTGAGGTCACCCAGTGTCTCAGTTCCTGTTGTCCCTTCTGAGCATCTACCCATGTTGAGATGGCACAGCCAGACGTGCTAATGCCCATCATGGCAGGACAGGGGTTCTTTCTTGCTGAGTGTGAAGGCCTCTCACATCTCCCACCCTGCCTGCCCTTCTGCCCTATAAGCTGCTATGGCTTCACTGGGTGTCCTGGGGTGGCCTCCCATTCAGGTGGCTGCCCAAGAGCTCTGGCTGCCCTCTGGCCAAAATGCTGAATCCTCCAGCTCAATCCTGCTGCAGTTTGCTGTAGGGTCTTGAGAGTGTTCCTGCCTGGGTCACTGTCTGACGTGCCCATGCCAGTGAGATGGCTGCAACGCATTTGGCTCTTTCTGCTGAACCTAATAGCACATTCATCCTTATAAAATACAATGCAGGTGGGATCCTTGCTAGTGCAATGCCATAAGCAGGTCCAAGTTCCTCCTGCATTTCTTTATCAGCACTGCCAGAAAACCCAGTGTGCGGGAACCTGTTCTCTAACCTTTGCAAGGGGGTTTCCACTCATTTGTCCTTCCTGAGCAATCTCCTCCCTATATGGATCTTACCAGCAGCCAGAAAAGTCCACAAACTAAACCAGTCCCTCTGCACACTCACAGACCAGGGTGCAAGGCCTGAATGGACCCACATGACACCTGGTCATCTTTAGCAAACTTGACCTTGCTTTTGTTCGTGTCACCTCTGAGTTGACTTCAGTGGTCTCAGTCTGAAGCCTGGTTACTTTGTGCTGCTTATTGTTAATGTAGCATCCTACAACCACCACCTGCCAGTTCCTGGTGCTCTTCTTGCTTGGGGGAGACTTCAGTGTGGGCTGGAGTGAGCACCCTGTAGATCACAGGGGCAAATTAAGCCACAGTCAGCTCCTCTCTGCTTTGCCAACCCTGTGTAATGGAGTGAGGTGCAGTACACAGCTGGGGCTGTTGTTTGCGCAGGGGTGACAGGCCTTCATCAATAGCATCCATCCTGGAGTTGATGGGACAGATTGGGCCACTCACTCCCTGCTCTTCCAGAAACTGTCCAGTGACTGCTTGGTTTGGTCACTCTACAGTCACGCACATGGTGCAATACAAGTGTTTGCTTTGATCACACAGACCAAAAGCTCAAGACCCAGAAGCCCCCTCTCACTGTCCTTGCCTTCCCCAGGGTCTTCTTGGGAAAGGTGACTAACTAAGCCAGTTTGGTTGGACTGAGAGGGAGCCGAAGGTAAGAAGAGCCCTTTGTTCAAAACTTGTTCCCCTAATTCATCCCTACCTCCACCCCACAAGGCCCCAAGACCCAGACTTCAGCTGCTGAGCAGTGCTCAGGCAGGCAGGAGGATGGCTGGGGGGAGGTGGGCAAGGTCCTGGCCTATTTTTTCTGTGTTTACTGGCTGTGTTTGTGTGGCTGGTCATGGAGAAAGAGACAGGCTGCTGTCCTGGTCGTATGATGCTATTTGGCCTGTATTTTAATTGATGGCAAAGGTGTGCAGCACACGGGAGCGACACTGTTTCATGTGCATTGATTTCAACCCAAACAAATAAATGTCTGTTGGAAGCTTGGTTCATAGATATTTTCCCTGCCTGGGACCTTTGAAGAGACATGTCTCAGGCTGTGTCACAGCAGGGTGGTTGAAGTGGAATAGAAACAAGATCCTGAAAAGTCAGGCTGGACTTTGGAGTTCCCTGGTATTGCAGGAGTAAAGAGCAACTCTGGCTGCTGCTGCAAGATATCCAACCCTTCAATTTCTGGCTCTTGACCTAATATTTCACTTCTGGGCCAGGCTGAAAAATATTTGGAAAGGCAAGAAACTGCCTCCCTGGGTTAATATCCTTTAATGCTCAGAGCCCTGAACTCTTGGTATATTTGTTCACTGATAACAACCTTCTGTCCTCACCAAGCCTCAATGGTATCATTTACAGAGGAGTTGTGGAACATTAAATGTCTTCCGTATGTGGCACTTTGCTTAATGGAGCACTGAAGGGGGTCTGGCTGCACCATCTCTTCTCTTGGCCCCCTGACACTCCCCCTCCTGTATCCAACTGTCGTGGTTTAACCCCAGCCAGCAACTAAGCACCACGCAGCCGCTCACTCACTTCCCCCCCACACCCAGTGGGATGGGGGAGAAAATCGGGGAAAGAACTAAAACTCGTGGGTTGATATAAGAGTGGTTTAATAGAACAGAAAAGAAGAAACTAATAATGATAACACTAATGAAATGACAACAGTAATAATAAAAGGATTGGAATATACAACTGATGCACAGTGCAATTGCTCACCACCCGCTGACTGACGTGCCCGTTAGTCCCCGAGCAGCGATCCCCCGCCAGTTCCTAAAACGTCACATGGTATGGAATACTCCGTCGGCCACTTTGGGTCAGCTGCCCTGACTGTGTTCCCTCCCAGCTTCTTGTGCCCCTGCAGCTTTCTTGCTGGCTGGGCATCAGAGGCCGAAAATCCTTGACTTTAGACTAAACATTACTTAGCAACAACTGAAAACATCAGTGTGTTATCAACATTCTTCTCATCCCTAGCTCAAAAACATAGCACTGTACCAGCTACTAGGAAGACAATTAAATCTATCCCAGCTGAAACCAGGACACCCACCCCCCAGGTGCTCTCTGGAGGAGGAGCAGGACTGGCAGGCCTGCAAACTGTAAGGTCACATGGTTTGTGGTGTTCCCTGTCCTTGGGATGCGTGATTAAAGAACATATGAGAAACACCTCATGGTGGACATGCTGGAGAAGACAAGGCGGTGGGAGATGGGCTGAGTAGGAGCAGAAAGGCAGGACAGGGTCTGTGCTTCGCTGGGTCTCATCAGTTGTGTAGGAGCAGGGAAGCTTGCAGTCACTCACAGATGCGATGTGCTTTTATGCCAGCGACTGCTGAGAGGGGACCAGGAAGCTCTGCCACCCGCATCCTCTCTTAGATCAGGTGGCTGGAAACTGCATATGCAAAAACTATGCTCTAATTCAGGTTTAATGACTTCCATGTCTTTGCCATCTGGCACCCAATAGTGCTTGGCATGCCAAGCACTGGATAAGTGCTAATTATGGGGTTAACAAGCCAGCAATGTCTTCTGAAGTCACTGCTGAAGACAGTGGTCAGTGCTGGCACAGGGTTGTCCCTGTGCCTCCTTGCAGAGTGCCTAAGAGGGGAGGTAGCACGTCCCCAGGTAAGAACATCCTAAGGGATCTGGAGCTGACAGTGCCTTTCCATACAGCTGTGTTCTGTGTCAGAGCATGTCTCTGACACTTGGACTGCACGGTGGCCTCTCTGCATCTGGTTGCTCTGGGGCACAAGCCCCTTCAGTGGGAATCCCACCATCAGTGCTGGGGCAGAGCTGCCCCACAGAGCAGAGAACGCAGCAGTGAGTACTGGTGTTGCTAGCTCACGCCCACATGGATGGAATAGCAGGCTGCTCCAAAGGAAATGTTGTCAGAGTCCAGATTAAACCAATAACATCATCTCAATGTGCTAGGGATTTTCCATCAGCAAGAGGCAAAACAGACTACAGATTTAGCCAATATTTTAATCGTGTCTTCTCTGTGCCAAGAGAAAGAAATCTTACCAAAAACCCCACCCAACCCCCCAAAATGTAATGCAAAGAAATCCAAACCTTGCAATCCCCCAAGGAGAAGGCAGGCTGTTAACACAAAAAAACCCTTACTCTACACAGTGTCACAGAACTGAAACCCTGATACCTGTTAGGTAATTTTAGTCTTTGCTTCCATATCCCATCATGAGTCACATCGGTTTCACTTTGCCCAGGAAAGCTAATAGAGCTGGTAGGAGCTGCATCTTTATGATGCTCAGCACACTGTGCTCGGGGAGTTGGTCCTGCCATCTTGTCTGCTGGTGCTGAGGTCCCTGAGCCAGCAGGATGGCTCCAGCAGGCAGGAGAAGGGGAGCATGGTGGATGGCCCAGGAAATCCTGGCAACCCTGACAGTCCCCTCTCTGGAGCAGGACTCCAGCACCAGCACAGCTCCAGCCTGGCATCTTCTGGCATCTCCCAAGTGATGAGAGCAGAGCATGTCTTTCTGCTAGGCTGGGGATGCCTTGGCTGGCTTTGCCTTAGCTTAGATGAGAGGGTTTCCTTTCTTTCCAGCTCCCCAGGGAAAGGGAAGAGGAAGGATGAAATGAGTTTCATAGGCTGGAGCAGCCAGTGTCTGTCCCCCACACCCTTATAACCCCTGGTCCCCTTCCAGACAAGTCTGGAAGGATCCCTTCAAGGATCCCTTCACCCCAGTCATGACAGTGTCAGTGCACACTTGGGGTACCACCTTGTCCCCTTTACCCCATGGCACTATCTCTTGCCGAGGCTTCTTGAAGAAGCATCTTTAGGGGCTCCTAGTCATGCGAGGAGGAACTTGGGTTATTTAGACATCTTGTAACCATCCAGGGCACAACCTGTACTTCATAAGCTGGCCAGAGCCTCTCCAGTAGACTCACCTGTACAAGGAGACTGAATCCTTTGGGCTGGGAAGTCAACAAATGCTGTTGTGGTGGTTGCATCTCTCTGAGTGTGCTGTTGGCTATGAAGACCACTAGACATGGCTCAGACAGGAATCAAATCTCCTCTGGAACAGTCAGGGCAATACCTTCTTGTCATGCCTTCTCACCTGGGAGAAGGCCAGAGACAGCATCTCTTCTGTGTCACCCCCCTCTGTCCTTCCAGCAGCTTGGTTGGGTCTAATCCAGGCTGGTGTTAGACATAGCTTTGTGCCACCACCCTGCTCATGACAAAGACATCTGGCAGGTCTCTGGGGATAACCCCCTTCTCCTGATATGCCCACAGGTAGAGATCCCTGAGCTCCTGGTTTCTCCCTCCACTGTGGTGGACAGCCTGGCATTGTCTCTTTTCAAGAGCTTGCTCAGCTGGTCAGAAGGTCACAGTGCTGCATCTGAGGAGCAATGCCATCTGCCCAGCTCTATGGAGGAAAAAAAGTTAGTTGCAATGCCTCCTGGCAATTTGGGACTTGACTATGGCTTATGCCTGGGTAAGGACTTTGCACTGGGGGGAATCCGCTACCTTTGCTCTGCTGGTGTGACACAAATGGTGCATAAGAAAAGGCAAAATCTGCCCTCAAGTTTCAATTGCTGGTCTCTGACTTTCTAAAGCCAGGCATTTCACTCTGTGTGGGCATGGATAGGGCCACAGAACCAAGCAATTCCAGCAAATGATGCTGCAGAGCAGCATCCACATGTGCTGTGGCTTCATGTTCAGGATGGTGAGGGCTGCTGAGGCTGAACAGAAGCAGACAGGACATCAGGAGCATAGGTCTTCAGTTTGGCCTTTGAGTAGAGCTATAGGGGACATCCTGAATGTGATGTACTGGCTGACAGATGGACACTGCCAGGCCCAGCCTGATGAATGAAAGGAAGAAAATACATTGAAATAGATCAGAAAGGGCCTGGTTGGACAAATGTGTCTCGTCTTTCCATCCCATGCTGAAGGTTCCTCAGGAGAGCTCAGCTCAGGCATCCAGATAAGAGCCAAGTCGAGCCAAGTCTCTGAACTCAGTGTCCAAAAGGACTTCAGGAAACTTGGCCTATCAGTCTGTCCTCTCCATAAGCCCAGCCTGGAGACAGCCATGCTCTCACACCATCACTTGCAGAGTGGCAGGCTCAGAGCTGCAGCCCCCCATCCTAGTGGCTGGGCAGAGCTGTTTCTCTCCCATTAGCTCCTGTCAGCTGCCACTAGTGAGATGCATCAAAGTGGGTGAGGGGGTGGCTGTGGGTGGAAAGAGAAGGGGCAGCTGAGTCACCCCTCAGGTTGGATGCAAATGCTCCTGGCCCCTTTGGATATGTCACTGCTGAGACAAGATGCAAGGGCACAAACGTGCAACATCGTCCCTGCTTGGATGAGTAATGAGTTGACTTTTCCAGTGCAGGCAGCAGCTCTTGGTATCATCACCAGTGTCTCTATGAGACATTTACCAGCCTCTGGGACCCCTGAGGGCCTCAGCAAGGTTCACTCTCTCCTGCTTGTTTTTTTTCTCTCTCTCTCTTCTGCTGCTGTGTATTTGGTCTCACAGAAGAGCAAGGAAGGCCAACATCCAAGGACGCTGCTGACTGTGGGGCAAAGGCTCTCAGATCCAGCCCTGGCACAGAAGGCTGCTGTCCCCAAGGGGGTGACATGCTCCTCAGGAGGCCCATTCCTGGGGCTGAGCACTGGATCACTCCATGCAAACAAAAAGAAATGTATTTGCTTCCCATTGAGAAATCGATTTTCACTGGCCTGAAGTGGTCTGCACCACCTGCCTCTTGAGGCCACCTCTGTGATCCCAGCCATGGTGGAGAGTGCAGCCAGGCTGAAGGTGTCTGCTGGTTGGGGAAGGAGGCCCAGGCACGGCAGTAGAAAAGGTATGCCTTTTGGGATTTGTGGGAAGTTCTTCCCATGCAAGGAATCACTGCAGACCCACAGCCCCCATGTAGGTTCTTTACCAAAAGCAAGGGAAAGCCTCACATTTACCTATATGCCATCTCTTCTTCATCCCTTTTATCCCACTGAGCATCTCCCCATAACCCTCATCTCCTGTCCCTAAGCCATGGTCCACTCTGTTGATATGGCAACTAAATACCCCTCCTTCTGGATGGCCAATGGGTAGGAAACCCCTTGGGTGACCCTGGGCTCCTCTATGCTGCTTCTAATCCCAGACTGGGCATCTTTCTTCCTTGCACCCCGCGGTCCTTGGAGCAAAGACTGTATACGTACACACCAAGCAGAGCAGAGCCCAAACCACAGTCCTGGTTTCATTTGTGACTTCAACAGGACATGAATCTGGGCTCCTGCCACAAGTAATATGGCTCTTGGCAAATGTCAGCACTGTGGGGCTCCCAGCCCACTGCAAGGAGGTATTAATGCAGGGCTCTCAGTGCACCCATAGGCTCAGCGACCCCTTCCCAGGTGTCTGCTTGCCTGTGCTCAAGGCCTGCCTTGGTGTGGGACACCCATGCAACCTGGGATGATACTGCTGGAAAAAGAGGTAAGGTGTGAAAAGGAGCTGTGTGGAGCCTTCACTGGACCTTTCCCTGCTTTGCTCGGCAGCTGCATTTATGCTTAGGTCCTTGCCTTGCAGGTAAGCCTGTGCCCAGCTTTGTACCTGGCTGATTCTCAACTTGCCTTGCTGACTTGACTTTCTGGCTTCACCTTGGACCTGCCTCATCACTGCAGACTAGTGTGGGAATCACTGGAAACAACCATGAACCTGTCAGCTCTTGCTCGCATACCACGGGGCTGTGTCCTGTCAGTGAGGATATCCTCCTGCCTGCTTTGCTGTCACCTTAGCTCCTTCCCTTGAGGAGCAGCCCACTCTTGCCCCTCCATGACAGTTATTATCCCTGCTTTACAGAATGAACATAATATAATCATTAAAGTGTAGGCACATGGTGGCTGCATAAAGTTGCAACAGCTTTTGCTTTTCCTTGCCAGCTGAAATGCAAACTGCCACTCACCTCCCACTGCTCTGGGGATCTATTCAGAAGAACACAGGGCACATTGTGGCCCACACTGCATTTACATGTCAAGTTTTCAGAAAGAAATGAGCTCTTCTTCCACATATAGCAGCTGAGAAGCAATTATTGTCCTTGCCTCTGCAATGGAGACTTTCCCTATTGTGTTTTCTTCTGCACTGGCATCAGACTGAGGACACTGCAGAGTGTCATTTTCTGCTGATGGATGGTAATTTGCTAAGCTTCAATGGCCCAATGTGGGTCTGAGCTTAGCAGCTTGAGGGAAATAGGGTTTCCTGGATGAGTTCTTGCTGACACCTGACCTAAGGTACTGTGTTTCTAATTGCATTTATTCCTATTAATTCAAGCTTGCAGAGATAGCAGCAGCAAAGACACAAAGGGAGAATCCCCTGTTCAGGCTCTGCACCAAATGTTCCCACCCCAAACTCATCCTTCCTCTGCTTTCCAAACAAACAGCCAGCACCAGCTCTGGGATACATCTGTTTTCCTCGTTAGTCATGAAAGCACAGATTTGGGGATGGGAGGGGGTTAATTTGTGCCTTCCTCACTCTCAAAGGAAGAGGTCAGGTGCCTGAGCAACCCCCAGGCATTATAAACATGGGCCAACTGGACTCGGACTTTTCTGGAGGATGCATTAGCTGAATCCACTGGCTCAGGACAGGAGTAACTACAGGAGAGAGGGGAGCAAGAGCATGTGATCAATGGTCTCTTGCCTCAAAATCTGTAAGCTTATGTCATTGGGCCTTGATCGATGAAAAGGACCTCCCCAAAAGACTCTGAGCCTCACCTGAACTCACACAGTGTGTCTCCAGAGCCATTTTTTTGTCCTGTACTCATCACGTTAGCACTCACAATGGACAGCTAAATGCTCAGTGCAATAGCTTTGGCTCGTTCATCCTTCACCTATATCCATTCTCCACACTTTCCCTAACAACTTGAGGGGAAGGTTGAGTTTTATTACATAGCACATGGCTGTGCAGAGAAATCCACATCCATGGATGTACTGGGAATGGTGGTGGAAAATCTCTGAAGTTCTCCCAAAGCACAGTCCCCCCACCCTGTTGTGACATCCCTCTCAAATGTCTCAGAGCTTAGGCTGAGTGGGACATCCAAATGTGAACACAAGTACTAATCCCTATTTGAGACTATATTCCTGTCCCAGACTGCTCTCCCTATCTTTCATGCTTTGCTAGGACACTGTTTCCTGCAACCAGAATCCCATCTGCCAGAGAAGGCACCCCAATGGTGTCTGGGGTGAAGCTGTGGGATGGAGCTGCTCTGATGTTCCCAATCGTCCCAGGAAATGACGAGACACCTTAAAATATTTGGTTATTTTTAATAGTGTAAAAGGTGTCAGCAAATGCGCAGGACAGAAGACCCAGAAAGGTATGAAACTTCGCTGGAGTAACCTGAGATGGAGTCTACAATATCTGTAGGGCCCTCTGTCCTCCTCTTTCCCTTCCCACCCTGCTGACCTTGATGGCAGAGCAGGTCATGTTGGTATATCCCTTATAGCTCCATAGGTATAGCTGCTCACTGGTGGTTCTGCATGTCCTTCCGTTTCACCTCCATAGAGATGTCTGTGAGGTCTTTGATAAACTGCTGAATCTAGGGTGGGAAAGAGAGATGGCAGAGCTCAGAGCAGGGATGGGAACAGGAGGCAGAGGGGAGCTTGTTGGCCCTTCTGGAGGGCAAATTTCTCCAACCAAACTGAGCAGGAGGATAAGGCATTTGCCTTGCTGGATCTGCACCACCAGAATGGGCTTTTGTGGGCGAGCCTGAGTTCAGGGCAAGGGTGAATGAAACCAAACCTTGGCCATGGGTTGATCTGCATCCCCTGCCCCAGCCTGCCTGGCTCCCACTCCTGCCCCCACAGGGACCCACAAGCCACTCCACCTCCTCAGACGAGACAGGTTTGCCTGCTGTCCTCTACCCATTCCCCTTGCCCAAGAGAGAGCCCAGGTGAAAAGGAAGGTGTCTGTTGAGCACATTGATTTCTCTGGGCTCTCCCCTCCCTTTGGGCAGCTGAGGGTCATTACTGCTCCTCTTTCTGGGCAGGGAGAAGGGGTCTGGGCTTGGCTCTACCATGTTCAGTTGTCTGTGGCTGTCATCCACTGGCACATTCAGGTTTGCTTTCAGCTGCGTGCTCATGCACTGGAAGAGGTTGAAGATGGCCATCTTGATGGTCCCCAGCTTCAGGGTTTTCTTGGCAGTCGTGTTTTGGATGTTGGCCCAGCAAGTCTCCTGAGGAGAGAGAACACATGCAGCATGGGGACATGCTCCAGCAAAGATGCTGCTTCAGCACTGGAGGCCCTGGCTTGGAGACTCTAATTTTCACAGTCATCTGTTTTGCTAGGAGGAACCTGTCCTTGCCCAGGGCTGTGCTGGAGGTCATGCAACTTGGTGTGGAAGCAGATCCAGGAACCACCACAGCTGGTCCTTACCCCAGGTACCTCCCCATCTCTCTGCCAGCTCCTTCAGTCCTCACTCTGGCAGGTCTTCCCTGCAGGCCCCATTTGCACTCTCCACAGCAGGACTAGCTGGGACCCCAGGAGCAGCACATCTCACTGCCATCCTCCCAGACCAAGTGCTTTCCAGCTTTGCCTGATGGGACCCAACTCCTGGAGCATGAAGTACACAATAAGGGAATTTGGCAAGGCTCTCTCAGAGTGATGCAAAGGGAGCAGAGGCCAGCAGAGCTGAGGGCATTTCTGCATGCTGAGCACTGGCTACACACTGATGTACCTCATTACAGCCCAGTTCACTATCAGACTGGTCACTTTGGACTGGTAATGAGGAAGGAGAAGGGGTGAGACCTGGTGGGCAGATGCTGCGCAAAGGATGAAAACAAATAATAAAAATCAGCAAAACCAACTTCACTCTGAGGTCTGAGCCATGAATGCTGGAGACCATGAGACATACCACACTGAAGCCCCATTACAGGGATGATGCTGCAAGGCATGGTGAATGGAAATGAGTATGACCAGGCTAGACAAACCCAATGGGCACATGGTGGAGTATGCTTGGGTTTTGTGCCAAGGCAGACCTCCCCAAAGCCTGGTTAGCTGATCTCTTTTGACTGAGTTCAAGCAGGAAGTGAAAGATCATGATTGTTTTGTGAGGACCTTGTTCTAATCCCTGATGTAACTGCTCCAGACCTGGTCATTCTTCATTCTACAACCCCTTGGAGGGACGCAATTAGGCATCTCCTCCAATCACAAAGGCTGCTACTGGGCATTGCCATGACCCCATGACTTAGGGGTGAGCCATCAGCTGGTCTTGATACAGCCAGGCCCTGGAGATCTTCCCCTGCTTGCCCCACATTTCCTTACCCAGGGGAGGATGTCCCTTTGAGCCTGGCCGAAACATAGTTGCAGCTGCACCAGTTCATTTTTGTACTGCAGGATCTCAGCTTCTTTCTGTGTGGTGTACTGGTCCAGGAGCATCTTGGCTTGCTCAAACATTTCCTTGTGCTCCAGTTGTGCCTGCAGCAGGTCCTTGTGCATCCTCACCAGTGTCTTGTAGCGCCAAATGACTTCCTGGATCTCCTCAAACTGCAGCACAGGGCTCCTGGTGTTAGTAATCCCCTTGCCCTCCCCTTATTATGATTGCAAGTCTGTTTGGCACGCTGCCCTGACCAGGGACAACACCTCCCCCCAGATGAAAGATCTTCCCTTCTTGACAAGACTATTGCCCTAGTTGATTTGTGAGCATCACCACATTCCCTGTATGATGACATCCCACTGTGCTAGTCCCAGAGCTGTCACTGACATAAGCAAGGGGAGATACTGCACCTCTTCCCCAGGCGAGCAGTGCTTTCATAAAACACAAAGCACAACTGCAACTGTCAGTGCCATGTCACCTAGACATGGGAGGGGGGCAGCTGGGACTGCAGGAGTATGAGCGATGCATGGAGTGATGCCCGGGCAACCTTGAGAGAGGGCACAGCTTTTCTGACAACTGCCTGGGTTCCCATTCCCAGGCAGCTTTTCAATTCTCCGAAGCCATCAATGTGAAATGAAACAGTAACACAAAGGGGTCCCCATTCCCCTCAGTCCTATGCTTTTCCTCCTTCTAATAGTTTTTCTTTGGTTTTTCTCAAGCCTCCATCTCCTTTTCTGGTTCTCCTCCCCTAACTCTGGTCCCCTTGGCTCACATTGGTTGCAGGGAACTTCTTCCCATCCTATCTGAGGTCTCTGGGTTGAACAAGTGTTATGATTTCCCTGGACTTGCCTTATCTCCTCTAGGTTTAACACACATGTAAGGCCCTCCTTGAGGCCATGATCTGTCTCTCTCATGTCCAAACTCACCTGTGAGATCTTTACCACATCCTCCAGATATTTGTTGAAGATGGAGTACTTCTGCACTTTGTTGGAGAGTTTCTGGTGCTTATTTCTCAGGGCTTCCAGTTCCCTCTTAGCTCTCAAGAGCTCACTCTCCTTTTGTATTTTCCTCTCTCTCTCTTTGCTGGCTTTCTTCAGAGCTTGGATTCGCATCTTATCATTTTCCTGGTGATGTTTCCCCCACCAACACACACACACACACACACATAGAAGGAAAGGAAGGCAAGAGAAGATGGAGTTGGGTCACTCAACAGCACTGGGAGAGGAGAGATCAGTACTGGAGCACTCCTGGGAGCATTTTCACTTGCTGTTTAATGGGGCCATTCCTCTCGCATTGACCCTTCAGTCTTGGAGACCGGCACCTGGGATGGCACTCTGATTTTCAGACCTAATGATATCTGTCCCTGGAAGACACCTGGGTGTCAACAGTGGGGACAGGCTGAGACCCTTCTTGGGAGGTGTTTGGGGCCCTCAGGAGACCACACCGGTACAGAACAAGCTCTCTCCTGCCCAAGCCCTACAAGGTCTTTCCACATCTGTGGTACAAAACCCTACCAGCCCTGTTCCTCACACCTCCAGGCTCAAGGGAGGCTTAGACAGATGTGGTGGCCCAAGACTGACTCCCCAAGGGAGGGGAGGAGGTGATGGTGTGGCTCAGGGTCATGTCAGCTGAGCTGATCAGGGGCAGGTGTACCTTTAAAGTCCTCCCAGATTTCTCCATGTAGGTTTTCAGCTGAGCCTCCTTGGCGTGGAGGTCCCTCCACCGGCAGGTTATGACTTTCATCCTCTCCCTGAAGGCCTGGCAGCACCAGAACAAGTGTGACATGGTTGCCTGCACCTGGAGCCAGTCACCTGCCCACTGCTGCCCTCCAAAAAACCACAAGCCTTTCCAACCATGCCTCAGAACCCTCCCATCTTTCTCACTTCTTCCTTCAGCTCCAGAGCCTTTTGCAACTGTTGGGCTTGTTTCTTCTTCTCCTGGAGGCGAATAAATGGAGACAGGGAGTCTTCCTCTGTCATTTTGAGTTTCCTGCCACAGAAGTTTTCCTTGAGGTTACACACTGGGTCTACTACCTTGGCAGGGTGTTGGGTTGCTCTGCCCCATCACCCCACCCGGGACAAGTGATGGGGCAGAGCAACCCAACACCATCTCAGATCCCATCTGGCAGCATGGCATCCCCACCTCTCTCCAGTGGGGATCCTACTGACAGAGCAAGGGGGTGTTACAGGGAGGAACAGGGTTGGGGAAGGGAGTTACAAGAGGGGACTGAAGTGTGGAGATAAGGGATGGGAGTTTGCCATGGTGGGGGAAGGAGGGATGGAGGAGACAGGAGAAGAGGATGGAGGGGATGGAGGCAGGTGGAGGAGCCCCTCACCTGAGCAAATGCAGGAGGTTCTGCCTGTACTGCATGCGGAAATAGGCCAACAGGTCCTCGTCGCCCATGGTGGCCATCGCTCCAGCCACCAGGAGGGCCCAGAGGGCCCAGGTCCTCCTGGCTCTGGTCCTCTCCCAGGTCAGCCCAGGAGCTGCCCTGCAAGCCTGAGGGCTTGGCAGTGTGTGGGAGAGGCAGCCGGGCAGGGGATGAGCCCCTAGGTTCCTCTTGCCTCTGCTTTCCCAGGACCTTCCTTGCCTCGGTCGTGCCTGTGGCCACCAGTTGTTGGTTAGTTGGCATGGAATGGTTGCCAGGGGCAGCTGGAAGGTGCTCAGGCGATTCACTGGGCAACTGAAGCAGGGTGATGCCCCCACGCCAGCGAGGGGGACTGACCACTGTGTCCAGGACCAGGACTCTTCAGCACTAAAGGAAAGCTGAACTAATACAGATTTCTTTCCCTTTCTCTCATTTTCTCTGGTTTTTCCTCTGCTAAAAATCAGCCCCTGTGTCCTGTGACCTCTGCTGTCTTGGGCAGGTATTTCAGCGTCCCCGACATCCACATCCCACTGTCTCAAAGCTCAGGGCAGAAGCTTGCTCCTTCTCTCCCAAAACACCAGATGGAAAGACAGTTAAACTGAGGCACATCCTCAGGGATGCTTGATCACTCTACTGCCCATGGTTCCCTCTCTGATTGGGACTGAGGTCTACCATTCACTAGAAATTAACTGATTTTTTTTTAAAATTATTTTTTTCCCTAGAACAAGGCATTTGAACAAGATCCGTTGCCCAGAATAAAGTGGTGGTATTCATGGGCCAGGTGGGGGAAAACCCACAGATGATGGTGACCTTGAGGTCTGCTCCTTCCACAAGAGATTTCACCCTCTGATGTTTGCTTCTGTCAGTCTCTGGCTTCCTCATTGGCTTAATATACAAGAGCATTTCTGTGAGCTACTGAAGCTGAAACACCCCTGGCTTGGTGGAAAAGGGTATGACTCTCTGAAGGGAGAAGTCTTCATGTCTGTTACAACCCTAGCTTGCATCAGGGAAATTGTTTTCAGGCAAACGTCACCCCTTGCGCGTTATAAACCAGTAGGAGCTAGGGAAAGTCTGCAGATCTGTCTGGCACTTTAAACAGCAATAAGATATATGGCCCAGGAAGGGACCATTTGTTATCTGAGATGCTTCATCTAGAGACAAATGACCCAAGGCAAAACAGTGAATATGCCTGGCTTTAATTACTGAGGTTCAAATCAGTCCCGTCAGTGACAGGTGACTTTCCCTTTGTGCATCCCGATGTCATCATGGGGCTGTTTCCATCCCAACAGGTCAGGCAGATTAAACTTGGTCTTCTGGAGCAGTTTCTGGACCTTGTCAGGGACAAGTCTTGGCCGGGAGTGGGACAAGTCTTGCCTGGGAGCGGGGCTTGTGCCTGCCTGTGAGGTGAGGGGGCTCAGCCCTTCCTCCAGCAGGCAGGGATGCTCTCTGGAAAAGTCCTGCCCACCCTTGCATCCCCTGGGCTGGAGGAGCTGCTTGTCCCCAGCAGAGTATGGGAACCCACTGGATGAGCAACCAGGAAGGTCTCAGTGCATCTGAATTTCAAGTACTTGCTGCAGAGCTGGGAGTTGGGGCAGAGTCTCTCTGGGAAGTGACAGTGACCTGCTCTTTCACACAAGCAGAGCTGCAGAGCTGTGTATGTCCTTTTCCTCCCCTGGCTGAACTGTGCTGTCTGAAATTAAAAAAAAAAAAAAACCTACAATTTTGGGGAGAGCATTCTGAGGCAGGTGCTGGGCATCAGGATCAGCACTTCAAGCAATTAAAGTTCATTATCATTATGAATAATTGGAGACAGATATTTCTAAGGGGATGCACTGGCTGACTTCTCAGTCTGACTGAGAATTCCCCATTATATGACATTTTGTCACACAAATGACAGATGGGCTCCAGGGAGCAAGTGATGTCATCAATTACCTTCCTGCTTGTTAGGTATGTATAGCACAGAGGGGCTGCCCCTGTCCCTTCGGCTTCATGGTATTTCATTGTTCCTGAGGAGAATCTGCCCTTCCACAGCAAGGGTAGAAGGTACAGCCTATAATAAAATCCCTGGGGTTCTACCTTCCCCTGTAGCTAGCTGTGGGATTCTTGCTTTCCACGCTGAACACTGAGCAAAACCTACTGCTGCCTGCAAGCTTATGAATGAAGAAGTCACGACTGGGTTTTATTTTACTGATCGGTAGAAGTTGTGGCTGAGTCCAAGGAGGGTCAATCAAATGATAGAGGGCTCAGGGGAGTTTTGGGGATCTCCCAATATGCTTGTGCCCAAAGAAAGCCCCTTCCTGTGCATCCTTTTTGCCATGGGCTGGCAGTGGGGAGCTGCAGGCTTAGCACAGCAGAAAGCCAAGCTCAAGTTGCTTATGTTACTCTCGGCCTTTCTTGTATGGCATCCCACACACCAGCCATCACCAACGTTATCTCATGGATTGCCTCTGCTCCTGCCTCCACCTCCCCTGTTTCCACAGACAGCAGAGGTGCTTGGATCGGAGAACTTTGTGTGCCCCATCTGTACAGCACCTTGTGACATTGGCTCCTTGTCATCACCACAATGCATAGACTAGCATAAAATACGTGCGCTGCAGGAAACCAGTGTGATGCCATTGTCTGAGGCCAGGAGTCCCCAGAACTTTATTCAGGGGGGTCATCTTCAGTGTGAGACAGTTTGCTGGCTAAGGACAGGACTGTTAAGTCCAGAAGATGTGGTGGTGTTACCAGGGTACTAGTGATGTCTGGTAGGGTGTTGGGAAGGTGCTCTGGAGAGTGGCTCCCATGGACTCACCTTGATGGGTTTCCCATGTGGCACATGGGGCTGAGCTTCTCCTGGACAACCCCAGGAAAAGCCTGGACAGGATGGCTGGGTCTGTCTGGGTACATTACTGGGAATCTCCAGTCTACCGTTGTTTTCTGAGTTCCTCATGTTTGCACTGATGAAGCTTGTATGTGCTCATAGCTTTCTGTGGTGGTCCCCAGCATGGCTGGGTCAGGGTATCACTCAGAGTTCCCGTCCCCCCGTCCCCCCCCCCGGCAGTGTTTCTCTGTGCTTTTTCATCTTTGCAAGTATGATCCCTTTCACATAATACCTGACAGTCTTCTCCAATGCATCCAGGCTCAGCCAGAGCCCTTTGTGCTTGCATTGCCCAGCCACAGCTCTGCCCAGAACAGCTGTCTGCTGTGGAGAGGACACTTGGGTCCAGCGTCTGTATCAGAAAGATTAGTAAGGAATCAAAAGGGGGACTCGCGCCAAACAACCACTATCCTGGGGACACAGGCACAACCTAAGCTAGGAAAGGTGATCTCAGCTGTTGTGGTTGGAAGGGGAAGAGGAGGTGAAAGCAGTGTTTGGAGGAGGAAGGTTCTGGATGGAGGGAGAGGAAATGCTGTGATGTCTGGAGAGGGAAAGACATGGGTGACCAAGTGGGTCTGAAAATACACCTTGTGTGTATTTTCCCCTGAAGATGAAAAGGCTGCTGGCTGGCCTAACACAAAGACACCTGGATTTTAAGTACTCAGTGACATGCAGGTACCTGCCATGCAGCACCATGGTGCTCTGGGCATCTGCACCAACTCCCTCCTCTGTCTTGTAGCATCCTCATCCCTGCAGGATGGGTGAACCCAGCCCATGAATCACCCAAACCCACCTGCTCTCCTGGCTCTTGCCTACTCTGAAATCAAGACCCTGTCAGCGGACCTGCTTCCCAGCGTACTGGACCCTCCTGGGCTGGTGTCCAGTGGATGGGAAACCCTGAGCAGGGATTGGTCCTCTGCCCACCTGGAGGGAAGCCGAGCAGGATGAGATCAGACCCTGCATTTCACAGCTGTGGTGAAAATGCTTGCAGACAGCTTCTTTCTTTTTTTAATGTTCCTAATCACCATTTTCCACTTTTATCCTCACACCGAGGTTTTATCTCCAACAAATGCTTTCATCCTTAATACACTATGCATTAAAAGAGTTTCTTCCTATTATGCTCTCCATAGCAACTGCATCAGCTTGCCATGAATAAATTACCTCTGACTTGACATCCCTTATTAAAATACAGAAGATGCTCTTTCTGAGTCATAGCTACCCAGGAGAAACCTTTTCTGTTCATCCCTTAGGTACAACCACCACCTTTTTATTCTTTGAAGGAAACTGCATTATATATTTTTTTTCTTTTAACACTCCTCTGCTCTTGAAGCCCCTGGAGTTGAAGGCTGATGGAAAGCTGACACGGACTTTCCCTTCTGGCCTTCAGGAGCTCCCAGCGCAGTACAAAATGCCTTTGGTGACAGCCGATTCCTCTAAATCACATTGGGCTCTGCATTGGCATGAGTTTGAATGGCCAAAACTCTTCCCAGCATCTTTCCCCAGTTCTTAGGTCCCCAAGGGACAGGCTTAAGGGAGAAGATGAGCTTCTGTCCAGGGAAAGCACGACGCTGTACCTTGGTGGGCACAGACAGCATGGGGACGTTCAAACATAGCATCTTCATTGAGTGTCCAGGGCTTTTTGGAGTTGGGGAGCAGTTCCCATGTGGAAATGGGACCGTCTGGAGCCAAGGGAAGGTTCCCTGCCCCACTCCAGGAGTCTGTCCAGCCTGAGATACCTCCCAATTTGCCAAAGCACTTGAATTTTCTCTGGGACAGTGCGGACACAGCCCAGGAGGGGGAGCACTTACTAAACAAGTGTGCAGTCCCAGATGCGGTCCCAGTCCTGCCTAGTTTCCTTGCTCTGGGATAACTCCAGGCGGCCTTTCTGGTGCTGGGCAAGGGTGCAGCCCTTCCGCACAGCATACCCTTCTCCTGCCCTGTTCGCATCCCAGCCTGCCCCTTCGATGTGAATGCAGTTGATGCAGATGGCAACGCAGGATAAATGTGCTGATGTGTAAGGGGGAAGGGGTGGGGGAGCCTGAGTCACTGCTCGGTACCCCACCCCCCCGCCGTGCTCCCCTGCTACCTTCTCTCCGAGTCATCCAGCACAGCAGGATTTCAGCTTAACTCCCAGAAAGCCAAGGTTGTCGGAGATGCCCATCTCCTCTGAGAATCTCAGCACCTCTTGGGCAGGCTGGACTCTGCTCTGTGGAGTGGATGTTTTCCCTCTCCCAGGGTTCCCTGAACTTGATTTGTCCCAACATCTGTACTGCACCCCAATCCAAAGGGTCGTTCAGGGTGCACCTCCCACATTGTGGCTTGGGAGAGAAGGATGCTCAGGCTTGGGGGCTGATGCAAGAAGCAGCAGGAGAAGGAGCTAAGAAGTGGTTTCCAAACACCAGACTCTCCACCTATTTGCAAACTAGCACATCTTAAATTCACGTAGTCATTTCCAGGCACCTGAGAGACAGCATGGGCTGATGGGAAAGCACAGGGCAGCTCTACTCTGCCACCAGACAGCCATGCAGCCACAGGAAATCCTTGCCTGCCTGTCTCTGCCATCCAAGTCAGGGTGAAACTTTTTGCCATGTAGCCTTACCTTCCAGCATTCGCCCTGGTCCCAGACTTGCCCTTGGGGCTCCTGCAGGGCAGTCACTGCCTATTGCTTTCTCCAAGTCCAGGTGACATGCTGAAGATGAGAGTGAGTGGGGAGCACCAACCTTACCAGCATTGTGGTGTCATTTCAGGAAATTTCCCTGTTACGTGAAGGTTTCGCTGTCAGTCCCTGTGTGTTTTATATAAGGACTTCTAAAGCCTGACCTCCTGGAGTCATGGGATTATGCGAGACTCTTCAATCTCCATTGAACAGAAGCTTCCAGTTAAAGAACAACCCCCTGAAGACCCCAAAGGCAAGTGTATAGGTAGTCAGGATGCAGTATTTTGTGTTTGACTTTTTGCCTAGTTTTTTCATTCTGTAAGACCTGAATCACACAAGCCTAGGGGTTAGCCATCCCCCAACACCATGGTTATGACATCACTTTTGCAGTGCCTCCTGAAATCTCACTTCACCATGTGACTTTGAGCAGAGCTGCCTTCTCTTCCTGCCTGTGTCAGTGGGAGAGGTTGGTTTTGGCTTCCCTGGCTGCTACGTTGGGTTTCTGTGTGCATCAAGCTCCACTATCAGGGCAGTAACTTGCCCAGTTTCTTTCTTGCAATAAGCTATCTCTGTTCTCACTTAGCTGGGTTGCAAAAAGGAAATAGACTGGTGACCCTGCTAATAAAATAGGTGTGTAGGCTTTGTTGGAAAGGGTTATTCCACACCTCCCTGACATCCCTGGTGCTTCAGCTGTTTGTTCCCATGCTGGTGTGGTTCAGCTTGCTTAGAAGAAGGGTGCCTGCACATGGTACTGAAGCAAGGAGATGGTGAGTATTTGCTGCCAGCTCCCAGTGCAAGAGAACAGCAGTTGGATATTTGGGTGAATAAGAGAAAAAGGGAACACTCTTTCCGATTGAGAAGATCAATTCAACACAGGTATCCAGGGATGTTTCCATTTTAAGACTTAATTTGTTGAACAAATCTTTATAGCAAGTAAAAGAGATCAAAAAGAACAGTTTTCTCTTTCTTGCACTGTGGTCCATGAATCAACAAATAAGGATGATGCAGCAGGAATAAGAAGCAAACTATGACTCAGTGTCCAGACATCCCCATGGCAGTAGCAATCATTGGACCATGTTAAAATGGGCTCATTGATTTGCTGTGCAATGGGGAGGATGCAACAGATGGAGGAGGAGGGGTGGGTCTTCTTCCAGCCTTCAGGTGTTGCCTGTTCTCCAGCTTTAAGAGCTGGTCCCGAGGCCCTCACATCTGGACACACAGGCCCCATCTGGACACAAAAGCAAAGCAGCAGCAGACATTTATTTTTCTCAGGAATAGTTTGCTTCTCCTTTTTCACAGCCTAAACTGCTCAAAAAATGCATTCCCACCAGACAATAGTGAAGGCTTACAGGTCTGACCCAAGGCAGGTGCAACTTCCCCTTCCCAAGGGTTTCAGGGCAGCAAACTGCCCTTAAGCCTGTTTCAGTTCAAGTTGGGATCTGGATTATGTCTGCAGAGAGCACATTTAAGGGTCATTATCCAACTTCACGGTAGATGTGTTGAATGGAGATGTTTCCAATGCAGTCAGGCCATCCCAGACTCCCCTTGTAGCTGGTGAGAAGGATAAGCACTCCCAGGGTATAACTCATTTGATCCCTTAAGGCTGAGTGAACTTCTGGAAGCTCCTGCTTCTCTCCATGGACTATCCAGGGTACCTGCCCTGACCAGCTCACTTAGACACATCCGATTTGGCCACCTTGAGCATCCTTGCCAGGCCCTCCAGCCCCTCACTTGGTCAGGGACCTGCCTAATCACTGGATTGAACCTGGTCCCCCAAGTTTTCCCTGGGATTGACCTGTAAACAAGAGGTCTAAGGATGAGGAGATGAAGTCTGCCTGGCTGGAGCTGTGTGCTGCAGGGGGGGAGGATATCCTGATGGTGTGGGTAGACTTCATGGCTAGCCTTGCTGGAGGCAGGTCACACTACACGTGCCCAGACATCAGTCCTTGCTGGAAATAGATGCTGAGACTCATATTTTGGCGATGAGCTCTGCTAAGGATGTGAGAGTAGATTTTCATGCTCCGGTTGGACTTCCTCAGCCTTAAGAAAATGACCCCTTCCAAGAAGCCATTTGAAACCTTGTGTGCATGGAACAGGCTCCTGGAGGCAACCGGCCCCTCAGTTTGGGCACCGAGGTTTAACGCAGCCCACTATCTCGGAACAGCTCTCAGCAAACTCCTGCAAGCTGCCCTAAAGCTGGCCTGCCTCCAGCTTAGTGTCCTCTCCAGGAGCTGATGGAGACTTGGTCCTTGGTGGGAGCATTCAGGCTATGGGGCTGGGGATGTGGCAGTAGCCCAGGCAGTCAGAATCCAGACATCAATTACAGCAATGCAGTGTTTGCTGTACACACACCTCTAGGACCTCTCTCCTGGTTGGGTTTTAGCAATCGCTCTGTCATGGCTCTGGATTTTCATCTGACAGGGACACACAGGGGTGCCATAAGCCCAAAACCGCCTGAGTTCATCATTTATGGTGCAAATTATCTCAAATGCAGAAGCATCAAATGAATGGTTGTTTCCCAGGAAAGCTCTGACAAGCACACCAGCCATGTGGCAACATCAGGAGAGCACTGGAGGCATCAAGATGAAAAGAAAGTGCCTCCTTTTTCATCTTAGATTTTGCTGGGGTGAGGCAAGTCCTGGGTTGTGGCATCAGTCTGAAGCTGTTCTCATACTGCCCAGCCTGGCGACAGAGATGGTGACCTGATCCCTACCTCCAGAGATACTTGCCATAAATAAATCCCCCCAGCTCCAGCACTCATCTGGTTTCCAGCACACCAGAGTTTTTTGGAGATAATGAGCTTCCTGCACTCACATCAGTTGAAGCTGCCTCATCTGCCACAGCTGCTGGAAAGGTCTTGCCCTCCCTTTCTTCCCCATCAAAGGTTTGATTTCAGCTCCACAGGAGCTCAAATGCACAGCAGGATAATTGCAAAGCTGGAGGTCTTCAGATTTCTTGGACTGGATTCAGCTCTCTGGTAACCAAGAGGAGCTCAAAGCCCTTTTCCAAGCACTCAGTCCTGGCTTAGTTCTTGCTCTTAGGCTTTGAAAACCCTCTTGACAAGCCTGGTGGCACCAGAGCCCGCATGTGACTCCACTGAGCCCATCAGAGGAGACCTGGGCAGAGATGGCACCATGGTGGTGAACACCAGGCAGAGGGCAGAGCTGCTGGGCAGGAAGAGAAACAGGATACTGGTGTGGTCATATCCCAGGTACCATAACAGAGGGGTGTTGGATATCTCAGCTGTGACCATGGCTCCTGATGAGGACCAGACCTGAGAAATGTGAAGTCCCTGTGGGGAGGCTCAAATCAGCGAGGCCGAAGAGCATGGATGAAGTCCAAGGCTGCTCACTCATGTTCCTTGCACCAGGCAGTGGCCATCCCAGCCTGGGGCAGAGCCTCCAAACCCTCAGTGCTGCAGCAAGGACCAGGCTCAGAAGCAATATGAGCTCTGGCCTTTGGCTTGAATCGCATCACCTAATCACAGATGAGGTGGGCAGGGTCAGTTGCTGCTCCCAGTTGCTGAGGAGGGAACATTTTTGCACACAGCTGGGGCTTTTCTGAGTGCTGGCGCATGAGGCATCATGATCAGCTGGAAATACCATGGAAATTGTGAGTTGCAGCCCAGCGTAGGTCTGACTCCATCCTACCATGCGGGATGTGACTTCAGGGGAAGGCTGATGCAATGAGACAGGAGCTGCTCGCAGGCTGGGATCATGTCTGCGAAGGGGATGCTTAGGTGTTTGTTACCCTCTGGGAGACCAGGCTTTTTACCGCAAAGCCCTGCAACAGTGCAGAAACCTTTTCAAGTCCTTTCCTACTACTCCGTAGTGGTACACCAGATCCTTCCTCACTTCTAGACATGAACAAATCCTGCTGAAATGAGCACTTAGTGAACAATAGGAAGATTTCAGGATTAGACCTGCCCAGGTCTAGATTTGCCCAGTTTTGCTTTTGGGCGCTGAAGACTCCTCTTTAGCCTGTGACTCCCACAGCACTCCCAACACCCACACACAAAGCCTAGACCCTCTCTGGCTGTGCTGCCTTCCCCACACTGTATTCATGCAGCCAATATCTCCTCCAGACCTGCATTTCACACCCTGAGTGTTTGCAACCCCGTAAAGCCCAAACCCACTGATGTTACTCATGCACTAGAGCCACACCACCTTCATCAGGAGGGAAAATACAGTCCAGAAATCCAGAGAGAGTCCCAACAACCTTCCTTGAACCACTCCTGCAGTCTGACAGTCACCCGGGGGGGCTGGATTTTGATGAATGTGTTAAGCTGCCATAATCCGTCCATGCCTCCTGGAGACACAGCCTGGTCCCTTGTCCCCAGCTGCTCATTCCTAGCCCTTCACACCCCCTGTGCTGGCACAAGTGTTTGGGTAGCCCTGCCCGGGCTCAGTTCAGGGAACCAACTGCCTGGAAAACATGGCCAACATCAAAGACTGTTCAAGAGCCCACAGAGCACTTGTGTGAATGAAAACTTGTGCCAAGGAAAGGGAAGGTGTTTGAGAAGTGGAGCAGTGTGTGGGGGAGGGGAGGACATGGCTTGTCTCCTGGTGGCAATATTTTACACTGATTCCCCTAGCCTGAATAAGACCTCCCCCAAGCAGGGCTGATGTCGGGGCTGTGGTCTGCTTTGGAGATGCAGAGCAGCGCAAAGTGTTGATACACCTCATAGCATCACTTCTTCCTTTCCATCAGGCCATCAGTCCTGTGAAAAGAGGACATGAGGCTTATTTGGTGTGAATTGATTGTATTAGAGTTTATAAACCATTTAGTAATTCACCCTGATTTGGTCCGATATCACTCTGATGATGGGTTGATAATCTCACACCTTTTTCTGGCCGGGTTTGTTCCTCTCCACCCCATCTTCCTGTTCTCTACAGCAGCCCCACGAGTGCTCCCAGAACCCCCACCCTGAACACATCCCATGCGTCTACATGCTCCTTTATCCCACCTCTTCTGTTCTGGCCTGTTTTCTCACCTCCCCTTTCATTAACTATCTGATCACATCTGGATTTTTATGAAGATTAAAGCTAAAAAAAAGAAACCACCAAACTCCTCTGCATTCCCTGCATTCTTCTCTGTTTGCTCTTCTTTCCTGCTAACCAGCGAGCTGAAGCTCTTCTTCGTCTTCCTCCCTGCAGATGCTCTTCATTCTGCCTGTGGTGCCCCTGCACACATCAGCCTCAGCTTCCCTATCAACTTCCCGCTTACTCGTGTTATCCCTCCAGGTTCAGCCTTGCTCATGTGCTCTTCTCCTCTTCAATGCTCCAGTGTTCAAGGGCTTGTGCAGCCCTCCTGCTCCTCTCCTGGCAGGTCCTGTGTTTCTCTGTGCTGCAAATATTTCCCATGGAGCTGAGGTAGAGTCCTGCTCAGGACCTACCAGCTTTCCTGCTGTCCTTGCCCTCAACGATCCCCTGCCAGGAACGCCCCTGTGGGCTGATGCCCGCTTTTTTCATTGACATCTGTATCCCATGGATTTTGTCCTTATGTTTTGAATCCTCATGTTCCAGCTGCAATACCCCTGAAATTTGCATTTGTACCTTTTCCCTGGTCAACCCTTACTCGAAGCTGAAAATGAGTGAAGAGCTCTGATTTAAAAGTGACATCTCTTTGTTTTTTCTACTAGAGGAAGCTTCATCCATACACTCTTGCTCTCTGCAGGATGCAGCACAGCCGGTGCAGAGGACAGGGGAAAGCTGTGTGCCTCCAGCTCCTCACCACACATCCAGAAAAATGAGGAGGTGATGCCATCCCCAGGCTCTAGTTAAAATAGCAAAGGGTTTGAACAGCGAGAAGATGAGCAGCCGGAGCACACACCCAAGGATGGTGGGCACCTGGGGTGAGGAGCCAGTGCTGGTTTCCATGGCTGTCTTCTCCGTTGTACAGCCCTGGGTCTCGGCATCTCACACACTCTCTGCAGAGCTGCCAAGTGTCTTTCAGAAAGACTGGCTGGTCTGCAGGGACAGGCAGCTCCTCTTGCACTGGCTGCTCTAGGCTTGTACCCTTGCAGCAGACACTGGTGTGTCACTGGAAGCCCCCAGACCCCTCCATAGATCTGTGAGACTGTGGAGAGCCTCTGAAGACAGGTCTTGAGTTAAAGCTGCCAGGCTTCATGCTGAGGCGTGACCTGGAGGACTTTGTCCTGCCCTGAAGATGGAGAGGGAAGGTGAGCTGATGCACTGTGGTCCATGGAGCCCAGGGGAAAAACGGCTGCCCAGGCTGAGCCAGAGGATGGGTTTTGCACACAGATCTGGCGTCTCAGAGCCCATCAGGGAAGAATGTGTCCCAGATTAGACAATTTGGATATTTTTAACTGGTGTGAACAGGGCACTGAGCCTGATGGATGGAGCTTAGCTGAGGGGGTCACTGGGCATGGGTGTCTCCACCTTCCTTTGATGGACCTGAGGAAACTGTAGGCAGAGCAGGATGCTGGTTTGATGTAGGGCTGCAGCCCCATCCCTACCCTCCTGTCGCCTTCCTTCCCTTCTCAAGTCTCCAGACCTTGTGGTCCCCACTCAGGGACCTTGGCAGTGAGGTGGCTAGCCTGCCCCTGGGATTTGGGAAATCCCCTGGGATTTGAGCGGGCTGGGGTCAACCCTCTATACAAGACTGTGCTCCACAGGTACTGGGGGTGTCTTGCCTCTCCTGGGGTTTAGGCATGCTTTATCTGGACAGGCTGGATCGTTGGGCCGAGGCCAATTGTATGAGGTTCAACAAGGCCAAGTGCCGGGTCCTGCACTTTGGTCACAACAACCCCATGCAATGCTACAGGCTTGGGGAAGAGTAGCTGGAAAGCTGACCGGCAGAGAAGAACCTGGGGGTGCTGGTTGACAATTGGCTAAATATGAGCCGGCAGTGTGCCCAGGTGGCCAAGAAGGCCAATGGTGTCCTGGCCTGTATCAGAAACAGCGTGGCCAGCAGGAGCAGGGAAGTGATCGTCCCCCTGTACTCTGCACTGGTGAGGCCGCACCTTGAGTACTGTGTTCAGTTTTGAGCCCCTCACTACAGGAAAGACATTGAGGCGCTGGAGCGTGTCCAGAGAAGGGCAACGAAGCTGGTGAGGGGCCTGGAGCACAAGTCTTATGAGGAGGGGCTGAGGGAACTGGGGTTGTTTAGCCTGGAGAAAAGGAGGCTGAGGGGAGACCTTATCGCTCTCTACANTTAGCTTGGATATTAGGAAAAATTTCTTGACTGGAAGGGTTGTCAGGCATTGGAACAGGCTGCCCAGGGAAGTGGTTGAGTCATCATCCCTGGTGGTATTCAAAAAGCGTGTAGACAAGGCACTTCAGGACATGGTTTATTGGGCATGGTCGATGGTTGGACTTGATGATCTTAAAGGTCTTTTCCGACCTAAATGATTCTGTGACTCTATGATCTTGGTCCCCTGTATCTTGAGGCCCTGAACCCATATTGGCAGGTGATTTCTCCAGCTACTGGCAGGTACAGTCAGTAACTCCCACTACAATATGCCTTCACCAGCTATTAAAGACCCCACTGGAGCGTTTAAAGGGGGAAGGACCTCCAGGGCAAGGGTAGTGGTGGGTTTTCCTCCTGTTTAAAGACAGGTGGACCAGTCTTTTCTGCAGAGCAAGTGTACAGCTGGAAGTCTATTAAGGCAGTTTTATGGGAGCTCACACTGAGTGCTCAGTTTAATTAGATGGCAGTAATGCTAATGATCTCTGCTGCAATGAGCTGTGCTGGGAAATGCACAGTGTCCAGGGCTTCAGGGAAGCAGGTCTGATGGCAGGGCATGGTCCCTCTCCAGACAGGCTGTCTCCCCTTGCACAGACAGGGCTGCTCCCTCCACCTGCAGAGCTGCAGACATATCTGGCCCTCCCAGGCTCTGTCAGGACTCTCCTATTTGTCTCTCCTCCACCTCACCCATCTCTTGAGATCCTGCAGCAAGCATCTCCAGTCCTCAAATAGCCTGGGAGGACCTTCCCTGTTTGCTGGCCCTGCTGTGCCACCAACAAGACCAGAGATTTCCAGGATCGTCCAAACTGGACTAGGACTTGGCTGGGGGCAGAGTAGAAGTGCGAGTGACAGATGTCCCTTGGTTTGCCCCTGCCTATGCTGGACTGTGGGCTTCTGACACTGGGACCTCACCCTGGCAAGCCTGCGGGCCACAGAGAGTAGTGACTTTCCCAAAAGGTCAGATGCTGTGGACAGTGTCACCAAACAACAGGCAGCCACCAAGCACTTCACACAGTTGCTCCTCATTTCTACCCCAGGTCTCCATGGCTGGGACCCAGGATGCCATCAGCTCCTGGGGTGAAAACTTGGCTGTCTTAGGTTTAATATCATCGCTGGTCTTAGGTTCACAGGCTGCTCCTTTCTTGCCTCCAAATTCACACTTGCCCTCCAGTTAGCAGAGTACCACTTCTTCCCAGGGGCCAGCTTCTCACCATAAAGATATCTGGAAAAAAGACAAGCTTCATTTGGGCCAACTGGTTCGTGCTGCTGCCTCGGGAAAGGAAAGATGACAGAAAAGCTGAGAAAGCTCCAGAAGCAATGTGGCATGTCTGATGCTGGCTGGTGCACAGCGCCCCTTACTCTCCCTCCCCATGGCCCCCAAACCCTGGGGCCTCCAAAACGAGCAGTCCCTAGGCTCCCAAGGAGAGGGTGAAGGTGCCCAAGCCTGAATCCTGGGGACAGGAGGACAGGGAAGGAGGGATGCTCAGGGGGGATGCCCATCCCTGCTGAGCATCCCCCAGGCAGAGAGAGAAACTGCAGCAAGTCTTTGGCAACTGCCCTGGTGACTGGCAAACCCCTGCCCATCATCTTGGGATGCTGGATGACTTTGTATAGCTTGTCTGGCTCTGTGGTGTGTTTCATACTCTTCTTAGCTTGATCAGGGTTTGGTGTCTCATGGGGCTAGAGTTGCGAGGATGCAGGGCCTTCACTGGCAGCTGCCTCTGCATTTCTGATCCCTACACACATAAATAAACCAGAGGCCATGCTCAAAGCCCCTGATCAGGGGCTCCCCACGTCTCCTCGGCTCCTTCCTTCCTCAGCAGCTTTCCACTGGGAGGACGGACGTGTCTGTGAGATGCGAGCACTTGAAATCCTGCCCAAAACCAAAATGTTTCCCATGTTAGGGAGCCAAAAGAGGCAAAATGGCCAGTGCTAGTCCTGAGACAGACAGAATAGGCAAGGTTGGGGGAGAAACCTAGCCTGGACGGTGTGCCAGAGGCCATGTGGATGCAGGTGGGCTGGGGAAAGCTGGGAGGGGGAACCAGTGCTTGGTCAATGTCCAGTGTCCCATCTCCCTCAGGTGCATCCTCTCCATCACAGCTGCTTTGTGCAGGAGCTGCTCTGGTCCGAGCTGGCCTCTTGACAGTGGAGTTTGGGGTGCCTGTGACTCCCATCCCATGAAAAGCAAGGGGTGAGGTGGTATCCCAACTGCTGCCTGTGCTGGGGAAGGGCAAATATAGGTCAGGTTGAACCAGGGGTAGGTGAGGGTAGTGATGGGGAATGAATGTGCTTCAACCCCCCCAAGGGCTGCTGCCACCACCCTGGAGGAGGGGGTGCTGTCCCCCTGCCACCAGGTGGGCAGGAGGCAGGGGTGTGCCTGCAACCCCCCCAAAGTCTTACTATGGTCTCTCCGGGGTGGCATCTGAAGGCTGCAAGGAGTGTGGGGCTATATATGGCCCTGGATCACTTTATGCAGGTGCTTTTCTGTGGGAGCAGCTGCCCACTGTGCCACCCTCCTACTGCGAGGGGCCCTAGGGAAGCCCTCCAAGCACCCACAGAGGAGTCTGTGCTGCTCAGAGAAGCAAGGAGCACAAGGAGGTGCCATCCCCCAGCTTCCACAGAGTTCAGCATGTCCCCTGAATCACAACAAGGAAATTCAAACTATGTGCAGGGCATGAGAGTTCAGAACAAGCCCAAGTCCCCAGCCAGCCATAAAAGTCTGGCCAAGATGAAGCAACACAAAACCTAAACATTCAGGCAGGCAATGGATCCCAAGGAGCACAGCAGCTCTTGGAGATGGTGTCAGCTCACTTCTGCTTCCCTGATGAGCTGCAATCTGGGGGAAGCCTGTGATGGATCTCTGTCCAGATCTCTGCATGGGAACTTTGGCTCCCGGTGTGGTGCAGGCAGCTGAGATCCCTCTGTACCCCACAGCACTGGCTGGTCAAGGCTAGGCTAGAGCCAAGGGAAGGGTAGGGGTCTGACCCTGATCTGCTGAGCTCTGGAAGAGCCAGATGCTGAAATGCAGCCAGTGCTTTGCCCTCTAACTTTTACCAAGACCAGGACATACAGAGACCCCTGAGCTGATGCTGCCTGTATATCCCTCTGGCTTTCAATCCACAGGGTTGCTGGAGGGCCTATAGGATACAGGGATAGAGGTTGCCTAGGGAATGTGTGCAGGACACCACAAGCAGGTGAGTTGGCTGGAGTCAGCTTCGGGGAAGAGAATGGGCAGCACAAGGTGCCCCATGCTGCTCATGCTCCGCCTGCCTGCTGAGCAGTTTGCTCCCTGTCCTGCCTCTCCCTGCTGCCTCTCTCCCACCTCTCTGCCTTACTTGCTGTTGAGATCCCTTCTAGCTGCTTGGGATTGCCCTGGGCTTGGGGAATCTCCTTTCCCCTAAAACTGTGCAGTTGTGTGCAACCCGCAGCAGCAGGTGCAGTGGGTGAAGCGGCGCTGGCAGAGCCCCGATGCCATGTCGGACCTTTCCCCAGGGCCTGCAATCCTGATCCTCGTGGGAACCCCCTGCCACCTACCAATTCCCCTTCTTATTTACGTACAGCTGCTGCTCACAAATGGGCTTCCCGGGATGGAAACCTCCAGCAGCTTTTCGGAGTGGAAAAGCATGTGAAAACCTGCCACAATGGGCTGCCTGCGAGGCAAATGCCTGTTTCTCCAAGGCTCATTCGCTCTCTGGCTCACCACCCAGATCACCTGCAGCAGGAGAGAAGGGCTCTGCCTCAGCCATAGGAGCCCTGGGCTGGATGGCTGCTGACTGCCCCCTTGCTCCCTGTGGAGCAAAGCTGTTCCCAGGGCTCCTGCCTGGCCATGGGCACCAGGATCTGGGGCACATCTGAAGCTAGAGCTCAGCCTGAACATCACGATGGCCCATGGTGGAGTAGGAGGAACAGCTCTGTGCATCCATGGCTCAACTGTGCCCACTGGGTCCCCTCCACCCTCCTGTTTGTAGCTGTGTCCCCTATATGGGATGAAGGCTCTCATGAGGAGCAAGAGGCAGTGCAGAGAGCTTGGCAGACCCCTATTCCCAAGCTAAGGAGCAGGAATAGGCACAGGGGCTCAGCAACCCAGCACGAGATCCCCCAAGCCCTCTGAATCCTTCAAGCAAGCCTGCAAAGCCAGCCAAGAAAAGACTTGCCCAGGAACAAAGGGCAGATGAGTGTGGTTCATGCCTCACCCTGCCTTTAAATGGAGAAGGGAGACCTGCCCGGTGCTGCTGCCTGTGGTTTCCTGGCAGCTGGTTCATGCATCAGGCTGCCTGCCTGCCTGCGGGCAGCATGGCTGGGCTCGCAGGTCACCCAGTGTGCAGCTTTGCAGAGCAACATTTGGCCACCCCGGGAGGGTGTGCACACACCGGGATGGGACCTCGCACACACAGAAGCTGCAGGAAGGCAAACCAACCCTTCCCTGAGCACGCAGGTTGCCAGGGTCCATCTGGGAGGTCGGAAGCAGAAGGAGCCCAGGAATTCAGAAGAAGAATGTGTTTGTTTTTTGATTTTTCAGTAATACATTCTGGGTGGTGGCTAAATCCTGTTTGCAAAGTGCTGAGCCTGTTGTGAGAGCTGGGAGCAACCTGCGCATGGAGGCAGGCAGGGGAAAACCCACAGCATGTTCCTGTCTTTCCTGGGCAGGCAGCTCTGTGCCCCTTCTGCTTGGCAGTGCTGGCTCCCCCAGCTCATGTAGCGGGACCGGGGATGGACCCAGGAGCCCCAGGGCATGTGGTCCCAGCAGGTCCCTTTGCACACTGGAGAACAGACCCACAGCAGGAGCAGAGCCCATTCCTACCCAAGACATCTCCCCAGCATCACCCCTGGGATAGGGTGAAACACGCTGGAGCCTGACCTCCTGAGGTCACACTTCCAGCAAACTCCCACTGAATTTGGGACCCATCTGGAGGCACGGAAACTCCCTCCACAATTTTCAGAGGGTGCTGAGCCAAAACACCTGCAAAACCAGCCCTGCTGGGGTCAGGATCCTTCACCGAGAGCCCCGCTGCTCCCAGGCGAGTGGGAGCAGGAGGAGCCAGAAGGCTAATATGTTTTTAAGTGGGGATGTCACTTATAAGCCTGAATCAATGCTCTCATTTACCTGGGGATCCCAGTAGTGACATTTTTGCTGCACGTTTTTTGGAAGGGGCCCAAGCAGGGGTGCAAGGCCCATGTGGGAAGGTAGCCAGGCTGCTGGGCTGGTCCCAGTCATGTGCCACAGGGCCCTAGGGAGGAGGACAGCCCTGCCCAGCCTTGGCCCACAAACTTGTCCTACAGCCAGGGGCACGTGGCACTGCCCCCCCATTGCTGGTGTCCTGGTGGGACAGGCAAAGTGAACCACCCTCCCTTTGCTGCTGAGAGGCACCTCTGCGGGGCACAGAGGAGTCCCCATACGGCCATGGCTTCATCACAGCATGTCTCAGCCTCATTGGGGCTATGTGACATGATGGAGTGGGGAGGAGATGACCTACATTCAAGATGGGGCTGTTGTGGTCCTCCCTGCACAGCAGCCATGAGTCCAAGGAGGGTTGCAAGGAGCTCTGAGAGCTGGAGAGGGCAGGGGCTTCCCCAGGAATTGTGCATTTCTCCAAAGGGGTACCCAGGGTCACTCCCTATTGCACAAGAGCTGCTTTAGCCAAGCCACCCTCAATACGGACACCCACCAGGTCAGGACACCTACTTCTGCTGGGACACTCAGCTGCCTACAGTCCCTGGTATATTTTGGAGAGGGTCAGATAATCACAGCCACTGTACTCCCCAGGTTGGGATAGCCAGGCACTGTCAGGGCACGCTGGCTGCCACAGCCCCAGCAAGTCGAGGAACAGTGTGGTGGCTGTCCCGCCTGCTCACCTCTGAAATTCCCCACCACAAATGGCTGGGTTTGCTTTTCCAGCTGGCTTTTCCCGAGGGACACCCACCGCGGAGTGCTGGATCCCTGCTCAAGCTGCAGCTCAGGGAGCAGGGCAGCCCTGAGGCTTGCGTGCCACGTGTCCCCACACCCCCTCTGCCCCATCATGCAGAAAATCTCCTGGAGAAAAGACTCAGGGAGTGGCCACTTCTTAGAAACTGTTCAGGGCCCTGTTCCCCTCTTTCCTCGAGCTGCCAGACTTCTTGCAATAAATCAGAGGATTTTCCCAGCACAGCACTCCCACTGCCAGACCACAGTGCTTGTGTCTCTCATTCCCAATTACTTCCCTCTTGTTTGCTTCTCTGTGGCCTTTGCTCTGAAGTTAGCCCCTCTTTTGTTGGGGATACGTCAGCAGTGCTCTCTCAGAGCCCTGGTCCCCACATCTCCCATCACTGCATGTGGGTTTGCGTGGCTGAGGGTGGGAAATGCAGGTGGGGGCCGAAGCTGTGCCCACTGGCACAGAAGCCTGGCTCCAAGTAAGCATTTCCAGGAACAGTGGCTAAATTGTCCAGTTTTTGGCTTCAATCCCCACAAGTTTTTCACCTCCTCTGGTTTTGAGGCATTCGGGGCATCCTCCATGTCCAGCCTGGTGTGTCTGACAGCGCCAGGGCAGGGTGCTGGGGCTCTGCTCCCACTGCCAGGCAGTGCTCCTCCAGGCAGGATGGCTGGCAGGCAGGGAGGACTAGAGGTCATTGAGGCTGTCCCACAGCTTAGTAGGCAAATGAATGATTTGGGGTACAATCCCTACCCCCCTCCATCTTCACCCATACAGCATCCAAGCAGAGGTTGCAGCTCCACAGCTCCAGATGCACAGTACAGGTCCACAGCTGTCCTGGAGCCGGTGGTCCCCTCCCTGATGGGAAGGACTGTGAGGAGTGTGTGTCACCCCAGGACACTGAGGGACAGAGCAGTCTGTGCTGCAGGATCCTGGATATCCTGCAGAGACAGAGGGCCACAAGGACAGGCTTCTCAACCACAGCTTGAAACTCTCCACCAAGTACCCAACATGCCTTCTCTGGGACTGCTGGAGGGGATTCACCCTGCTCTGAATCTTGTGTCCTCCTGGGGTCTAGAGAAACCAGGCATGGAGAAGTGGGGGGGCTGTCTCAGGTGACAACTGCATCCACTAGTAACAAGCCAGTCTCCCCTGTGGCCCCCAGACCAGCCTGGCCTGCTGGTTAGCTGCTCCTGACTGGGGCTGGACAGGGCTGAGAGCATTTCTGCTCCATGCAGACCAATTCACTCGTTCAGTCTGCAGGGAGGGAATTCACCTCCGTGTTTCCATGCTGGTAGGAAGAGAGTTAATTTGAAATAGTGCAGGTAGAAATCCTCACGGAGGGTGGCATCGTTACCCAGAACCTGCTCCAGCACTGCAGTGCATGAAATATTTGCTCCTAGCACATTGCATCAGGGAAAGTGTACAGGTCAGCCCAGGTGAGGACCTGGTCACACCCAGATACTCTCTACTCCAGATATTTGTCATTGGAGAGAGAAACCAAAGAATCAGGAAGGGGATCACTGTAGCTTAGGGGGCACAAGAGGAAAACTTGGATCTAAAAGGCCCCCTCAGCTCAGAGCCTACCATGCCCCTCCAAAAGCTGAGCTTTGTTAGCAGCGAAGCAGTGCAGATAAGAAGAGATGGTTGGCTCCAGCAGTTTCTCTGGAGGACAGCAGCTTTACAAAGCAAAAGTTGGCCATGAGGGCTCCACCAGCTGTGCTCTGCTCTGACCAGGAGCCGTTCCCAATATCTGCCTGGGTTTGTGATGAGAAGAGACAAAGAAACCACAATAGAAGCAAAACAATCTGCTGTCCAAGGTTCCTCCCACATGAGGGAGGGGAGAGAGACATCCCTTGGCACTGCATTTCATTTTCATCCCTTGGGAAGGACTCTGACACAGCGTGATAGAAACCAGAGCAGTCCTGCACGGGTGGGTGGGAGCAGGCTCGTTGCTCCCTCTGCCCCAGCTCCATGCCAGCAAATAGGCACCATGCTCAGTAGAGGAGAGGATGTGGCTCTCCCATTCTGTGGACCATTAATATCCCATCTGGGGAGGTGGCTTGCATGTATCCTGGGCTTGCATGCCTTCTCCTCTCACAGTGGGGCAACTCAACCTGGGCAGTCTGACCCAAATCCCACTGCACCAGTTGATGTGTCCATGAGTATCCCCTTCCCCTGGGACTGCAGGGTGCCTGCTTATCAGCATTTCTGAGGTAGCTGACAAAAAAACCACTCCCTTACCCTGCCCAGGTCCTCTCCCTCACTGCAGCTCTGCAATTTGAATGAAGCCCAGGTGGCAACAGCCCAAGAAACTCAGACACCTCAAGGGAGAGACAACACGAGGGGCCCTGTGCAATGAGTTGGTGGACACGGTGGTGAGCCCCTCCAGCAGCGAGGGGAAAATCCACCGCTGGCTCCAAACCAGCTTCAGATTCTTGGAAAGCTGGCAAGATGGGAAAGGAAAAGGAGATGCAGGCAAATAGGGAGTGCTGGATTTTTTGCTATTAAATAGCAAAGCAAAGCAGTACAGTCAGTGTTTCCATTCCACTTGGTGTCCTGCTCATTTGGCCTTGCTTTTCCTTGCAAACTGGGATGAAAATAGGACTTTGCTCCAAGACTTCTCACACTTTTCTGTTTAGAGAAAAGTGTTGAGACTTATTGATGCTGAACTGGTTAAAAGCAAACCATCCCTGATGCCCTTCCTCAGAGAAGCTGGCTTCTGAGTGGCATGTGCCATGGTCCCATCGTGGTGCTCTGCACACTTGTGGTTCCCAAGAGACTCCACACATGTAATTGAGGAAGACTGGAGAGTATCAAGGGAGGGAAGTAATTGTTCCCCTTTATATGGCACTTGTGGGGCCACTTCTGAATTAACTGTGTCCAATTTTGGGCCCCTCAGTAGAAGAATGACACTGAGAAACTGGAGAGAGCCCAGTCGTGAGGCTCTGAGATGGTTAGGGACCTGGAGCACAGGACATATGAGGAGAGGTTGAGAAAACTGAGTTTCTTCAGCCTGGAGAAGGTGAAGGGGGGTCTGGTAACCAGCTATCTTCAAATCCCTAATGGGAGGGTATAGATACAACAGCGATGGCCTCTTTTCAGATGTGCACAGAGGAAGGACAAAAGGCAACAGACACAAGTCACAAACAGGGAAATTCTGATGAGATTTTAACAAAAAATCCCCTTCAGCATGAGGATGGCCGGACCATGGTATAGGAACTCAGTGAGACTGAGGGATCTCCAGCCTTGGAGGTTCCCGGACCACAGTCCTCATCTAACTGATCTATGTTGGCCCCACTTGGAGCAGGGGTTGGACCAGAGACCTCCAGAGGCACCTCTGAACCTCAGATCTTGTGTTTTGAGAGCACCAGCCTGGCTCAGGGCCAAAAGGACTCGCCTCTCCTATTGATTTCTGTAGCCTATGAACTTCCCAGAGGCCAGAACTCGCAGGTGACACAGCAGAGAGCCTTCTCTGGGAGCTTCCCACCGACAGCCTTTGGGTGGAAGAGTCCAGGTTGATGCCACCTCGCCTGGAGATTTGGGCCATGACTCCCTGGTTGTGTATCTGGCTAGTTAGAGCCACAGCCCCAGACCAGATCCTGGTCTTGAAACTAGAAAAACAGTTGAATTTGTTCGCATGACTCATCATAGAGAAAAGGGACCAGCGCCCAGGAGTCCCATTTAGCAAAGTGTCCTTCATGCTGGGCTACAGCCAAGCCCTTCCTCAGTTTCCCAACAGCTTTGCCTTGTGTGTTTACAGCTCCTTTTAGTGTCTTTGTTGCACAGTGGCTTGTTCAGGCAAAGAAAGGGAGAGGGTTTTCACCCAGCCTTGTCAGGAGGTTGTCCTCAAGACAGAAAAGGGGTTGAACCTGGCTTTTATCAGCGTCCTAATTGCAGTCTTTAGCCAGAAGAGATGGCAACACTTGACTCCAGGGGTTCACATCATGGGAGGCAGAGGGCTGTCAGGCAGACAAGGAAAAGGCAGAGACTCAACAAGGGTAGACAGTAAATATGGTCACATCCTCCCATCCTGCTCACACATGGGATCTTCCTGCCTACCTGCAGAGCACCACGTCCTGCACAGGGCTGGCCACACTCTGCATGGCCCCGTTCCTCCCCGGGAGGGCTTGCATCATGCCACAGGGCAGCCAAGCCTGCACCGGCCTTTGAGCTCGGCTTTCCTCCTTCGCCAGACCAGCCGCAGACGGGTACTAACCCCCAGAGAGGGTGAGACGGTCACTGCCCGGACATGTCCCCGCTCGCTGGAGGTCAGTTGCTGTCTGCGATTGCAGAAGCGAAGCCTGAATGCACAGCTTCCCGGTAGGAATAGCTTTCAGCTAGCGAATGGCTGTTTGCAGCTGTAGGGAGACAGGAAACATCTGCATTGTCATAGCTGGCGGGTCCTCCCTAAACACAGGATACATTCATTAAACAGCCTATTTCCCTTCCCTGCCTGATGGTAGGTGCCAAGTTGACCTTTGCTCAGGTGGGACAAGATCCACGAGCTCCCCTCCAGCATTGCACCTTGGGGCCACACATGCCTCGGCCAAGGACCTGGCAGGGGAGCAGCCCCACACCGGGACCGGCACCCCACTGTGCTGCATGCTGGGGCTCAGGGTGCTTTCTGTGTGCTCACTCTCAGCCCTGGCACACCCAACACTGGGCAAGGTTGGGCTCTGCAGCTGATTCCTTCCACGAGGGACATGGTTGCTGATGCACAGTGAGCGGACAGATGGACAGAGGTCCCCACTGCTCCTACATGGCCAGTGGGCAGAGGCCATATCTTTTGTGTCCCACAATACCAAACCTCTGCACAGGCTGTTTTGGGCAGTCATTCACAAAGTAGACAGCAAGTGCTGGTACACCCCCCCAGAGCTGGACCTGAAATGCCATGCCAGAAAAAGGCATTGCACTTGCTTTCTTCCTTGGTCTTACTTTTAATCTGCAAGGGAGCAGAAAATGATTCCAACAACAAGCACTGTCACAGTTCCAGCAAATGTCTCTTCCCCCCCCCCNCTACCTTTCATACCATCTGGGAGTCGGTCAGACAGGGAGATTTGCTTATGGAAATTTCATGGTGAACAGGAAATGGGATAAGGGAGGTGAACAGGAAGGTTTTACTGAACACGTCACATTTTGAACTCTGCTTTCCCCAGTATGCCTGTAAGCTCAGGTAAATGGTTAAAAGGACTTTTGAAGGAACTGCTCATCTCAAGACAAAGCAAAGATGATACCTGCATCAAGCACAAACCAAACTGGCCTGTTGGGTCACCCTGCCATTGTGGGAGCAACACTTTGCATCCTCTGGGCAGAGTTTTCCCATCACAGCTCAGTGCACACCCTCTGAGGAGTCCCTGAGGATGCTCCAAATTTGAACTCCCCATCCTGGACAGTCTGTCCACAGAACAGCAATGCAGCAGGCTGTGCAGTGTGTGCAGTTCACCCTCCTCAGAGATAAATGGAGGACTCTCAGTGCTAAACTAAATTAACCTTGAAAAATTCATGTCACAACTGACTGCAGCAATTAGTTGCTTTTAATGAGCTGCTTCACCCAGGCTGATTTGTGAAGGTCCTGGAGGAAATCAGTATCTACTGCACATGCCCCTGACAACTGATGGCTGATAGGAACTGGCAGCCACCTCCCAACTGCTTCCCAGTAAGAAATTCCCACATTTATGGCCCCAGTTTTCTGCACACAGGTTTATAAGTCCGAGTGCTTAGATGAAGGCTCCCGAGCTCAATGCTTTGCTGGTGCGCCACTGATTTTCAGGAGAACAGGAAAGACAGTCGTTTTTTAACAGATGTTGGGGAAGGACAATGCATAACATAATTTTTGTGTCAAATCGCCAGGAAAAGAGCAAAGAAACAGTCTTGGAGCTGCAGCTTGATGCAGGAATGTGGAATAGCTCCCTGACTCTGCTGCGGTGCTGACCACATCTGAGGAGGGTTGGGCGCTCCAGCCAGGACCCAGCCCTGCAGGACCTAGTGCTGTGACCCTCCAAGGGACTTTGCCAGGGAAGGGGAGTCTAGACTTGCTGGGCACCAGCGTCAGCTGGCTCAGAGCAGGCTCCCTGCACTGCTGCAAACGCCAGCTGCTCTTGGCCCTTAGCTCCTGCTAAGGTGGATCAGCTTCCCTGGGACATCCCGTACCGCACTGTCCTGGGGTCTCTGCCCTGCTGGGATACCCCTCTCCACCATCTGGCCAAGTCTGTGTTGCTGAAACAAAGCAGCAGCCTTGATGCTGCTAGAGATAACTCCTGATGGATATATATACCAAGCATTGCTGGTTCTGTGTGGAGCGCTCTGCAGAAGACAGGCACATAACCCTTTGCCCTTGTTCCCATTCCCACGCCTCTGCTGTGCCCCAGCAAGACGAATCCAAAGCACATGCATTCATTAGGGACTTGTAATGGTTTGGGATTGCTAAGGGACGCCAGGCTGTCCTGCCACCCTCCCAGGTAGGACGTGATATCAGCAAGCTGCAAGCACCTCTGACATTCGTCCTTCCTGCAAGGAGCCGGTGTGACAACATTGCCTTGTTTCAGGGAATTCACAAGCCCATGCAGCCCCCTGGTATTGCTCTGTGGTTAGCCTAAATCCACTTGCAGGCTGCAGAGCAGCTTAAACGGATGCTGGACCAGATGTTTGGCTCATCTTCCCCTGCTTGGGTCTGCAGTTCATCACTCCCACACTGCATTTCCCTGCCTGCTCTATCTCTGCACCCCATCAGGGGCCTCATGCCACCCCCCTGAAGGTAGTCATTATTTCTCGCTGTGTCCCTTGGAGGCAGAGCTCTTTTGAAACAAATCCTACATCCAAAAATGCCTCAACTCTGGAGGGCTCCTGTCCCTGGCGTTTTGCTTTGGACTCAAAGCACACAGCAGCAATGTTGTTCAGGTGCCAGCATGCATGCCTTGGAGCTGCAAGATTCTCTTTCACAAAAACACTGCATAATCCCAAACCTTGTATTTTGCTGTTTGCAGGCCCAGTTTAGAACAAAGTGATTTCTAGAGATGCCGCTGATTCTTTCCCTGGGTCTCCCTTCTCACTATGGCTTAAAGTAAATACTAACAAATATAATATGGATTTGTTTCAAGTGTAACCTTCTCTCATGTATGCCCTTGACTTAGCACAAAGGCTCCCGATTTTCTGTTTTAAAAGTTATAGCACTGTAAAATGTCTCCTGTACCAAAAATTCAAAACAGATTAATATTTACTCATTAACCACTGGAAGAACACCAATGTTTTCTTTTCCCTAGTGCAGTTTGCCTAGCTGTGAGAAGTCCTTGCTCTGCACTTACACCTAAGATTGTGCATATGGAGTACTCAAAATCCATCTATTTCTACCAGGCACTCCATAAACAGTGGGTACTGCATATGGCTAAGGTATTTAGACAAAGCTTTTCACAGTTAAAATGGCCTCATCCTGCATCCTCCCTGGTGGTGACCATCCGCAGGTCATTGCAGAAGAAGCAGAGGATGTGGCCAGAGGGCAAAAGTACCATGTGTCAGGGGGAGCTTCTTTCTAAAATTACCATGTAGCTGTCATCTATAACCTGGGAAGCAGTGCCATCAAAACCAGATTCCTCTAGCATGGGGCAAACCTGGATGTAATTGAGCCTTGGAATCTGCTGCAGTGTCCAATTTTCATGCCAGAAGTGTCAGAGAAACAAGAAAAGCTGTGGAAGGATGTTGTATTTTTTTGCTGTGATTCAGCAAGCCGCATGTAAAAACTGCACAATGATTTGAAATGGACCAAGCCAGAAACCAGCCTGTTTGTTTTTCAAAAGCTTTGTCATTTCCTGGACAGCATCATTAAAGAGGAATTGAAGTGTTCAAAACCTATGCTAAATGTGGTAGATTTTGCAATGCTCCCTGGAGCTCTTTCTAAGTATGCATGTGCTTTGCAAGCAGAGTCCTCTGAAAAAGGACAAATCCTTCTAGGTTTGGCATAATTTGCTCAGATCTGCTTTTCAGGAGTTGCTTGCCCACTGCACTACTTCCCCAGCACATACCTGTTTGGTTGGTGCTACCTCAGGTGCTCACAATAGCTGAACCCAAAAGGGATGTATCTGTGCAATAGGGAAGCCACAAGGGCTGGAGCACCCATGTCTGAAAATTATTGTTATCACCCACTGAGCCCTGGAGGCATCTCAGCTTCTGTGCTTTGATAACCCCAGACCTACAGGTTTCCTCCTTCTGCCCTGGAGTGATCCTGGACTGGAAATGAGCAAGTCATGTCTTGATCAAGACTTGGTCCAGTACATCTTTCCTGCAGTTTTGACTTGCCTTAAGACTAGGGAGGATCTAGACTGGTGGAGACCTGCTGGTGACACAGCTTATGCATGCACACACATGAGGAATGGCTCCTCAAAACTAACCCCTTCTCAACATCCCTGTAGTGTTAGAGCCTGACGCAGAGGTCAGGGCTCCTCTCCAGGCCAGGCACTGCTGCTCCAGGCTGCAAAGCCCTTCTCCTCCCTCCCGAGGTGCAGCACACCTTGGGGACCCGCATGTCTCAACCCACACATCCCACCTTGACTTGACTCCTACGGTCCCACCAGCCGCACCGCTCACAGCCCTGCTGATCTCAAGGGCTTCATGCCTGCAAAGAGCCCTCCTGTGCTGCATTTCAGGACCATGCTCGTCCCTCAAATAACCTGTGGTATATGATTTTCTTAAATTTCTTTTGTGTCTTTTCGATGTCTGGCAATCGGGCTGAGCTCACACTGAAGACTTTCTCTTGATGGCAGCCCAAGTGTGGGTCTCTCTCTCCTTTCCCAGATTTCCTTGCAAGAATAAAACATTTTTGACATTTTAATGTCTCTGTTGAGGCTGGTAGGAAGTGGTCAGCATATTCTAGCTGACTAGAGGCAGCAAACAGGCAGGCAGAGAGACAGCAGAATAGTTTAAGTCTCTCTGATAAAAGTGTCTTTTGCAAACATTTACAAAGCAATTATCCCTTACTCAAATTTTTTTCTGGATGTTGTATCTTTATGCCATAAAAAAAATATTTTGGGCCCTTTATGACAATAAATATGGATTTATTAATGATTTAGACTTTAAGCTCCTTGAGGCAAAGTGTGTATCCTATTCAGGGAGTTTAGGACCAGGAAAAGCCAATAAATCCCTCTGTTGGACCTTGTATGTACGAGCATTTTGGTCCTATATTGGCCTTGCAGCATCTCTAATGGCTAAATGACACTCTCAGCAAGGTATTCAGAGGTGGGGATATCACAAGATGGAACGTTTGCCCTTCCTCCAGCTAGCTGTGCCTGGCTTTAGCCACCCAAACCCCATGTCCCCTTTCTGCTGGGGCTTCAGCTCAGCCCGTTTCTCCCAGGGCTGTCCTTCTCCAGGGCTCCTGCTGCCCCATGACCCAGGGACAAGACCTGCCCCAAGCGTTAACGACATGGAACTCATCATCAGCATTGCTGCCTCTGTGTACTGCCTCCAGCCCTTCACCCTCCTCAGTGGGCCACCGCGGGTACAGTCCAGCTGGAGGTATGAGGAGCATCCAGCCAGGATGGGCGCGACCCAGGGAGGTGGGTGTCTGCCTGGCGGCACCCTGTGACTCAGGAGCTTGCACCACCTCGACTGATACAACGGAGAGACCTGGGGGTGAATCTCGGGTGAATTCCTCCCACAGCAGATTTGCACCATGCTGGAGACCTGCCAGCTCCATCCATCCAGTATGAATCGCTCCGGAACAGACTCTTTCTCTTACTTTGCCTCAGGCTCTCCCACCTGCATTTCTGGTTGGGGTGGCCCCTCACTCAGGCACCTGAGACACCCAGCTCTAGTCTAGACAGCTCCAGCTATAAACACAAGTTGATTTGCCTTGGGAGTTTTCAAAGACATCGACCTCCAAGCCTCCTGGCAGCCTGGATGTCCATGAGACCTCTTGTCCCCACAGTGCTCCCTGAGCTCTCCCAGGCGCAGGCAGCTCCACGACGTGCTTCTCCCTCTTCACCGCAGGTCCCAGTCTGCCTTTCTGAAGGTCACCCATGCCTGATCCATCAGGGTCTCATCTGCTTTTTGTATCTATCTGGTCCAGGTCCCTGCTTCCTGCTGTGGGCTGCTGCTCTGACCATATCACCAGAGGGTCCAGAGCTGTGAAAGTCCTTGGCTCCTTGCAGATGAAGGCACTTTAGACCTGGCCAGGAGGAGAGCAGAGGGGCTGGAAACAGGGTCAGCAACCAGGCAAAGTTTTTGCTCCTGGGGCAAATTTGCCGTTTAATTCCCCACAGGGCTTGGGAGGCTGTGAGCATTGCCAGGCCCTGCCGAAGAAGATTTCTCTACAGACATGGAGGAAAGCCTGTAAGGGGGTAACCCCTAACATCCCACAGACAGCTCCAGGGCCAGTGTCCCCATCTGTCTCCACTGCCACCAGGTATGGGATGCAGCCTGCCATCCTGGCCGCAGTGAGTGCGGGCCCTGGCAGTGTGACGGCTCTAATAGGCACAGCTGAGAGGCACAGGGAAAGTCATTCTGGAAAAGCAGTGCCAGCCTGCAGGTCTGCAGTGACCCCTTAATCCTTCCCTGGGGGAGCTTCAAGAGGCATATCTGGAAGAACGGAAAGCTCACAATGAGCTTCTGGTCTGACACCACAGAGGCCCCAGGCAAAGAGGATGAGATGGGATGAGATGGGTTGGGCTGGGTTGGGATGGGATGGGATGGGATGGGATGGGATGGAATGGGATGGGCTCTGCCCAGACACAGGAACAAGCGGAGG
>VYZV01008744.1:213760-230889 GCA_013401275.1 Pandion haliaetus
AGGAGAGGAGAGGAGAGGAGAGGAGAAGGAGAGGAGAAGGAGAGGGAAAGGAAGAGAAAAGAAGAGGACTGCCATGGGAGCAGAGGAGACAAACTGTTTTAGGTACTCTGCATGGCCCAGGTTGGGTTATTTATAAGCACTGAGGTCAGGATCTCTGGATCAAACACACTCATTTCTGCTCCATGCGCTAATGGATCCAGGGCTCCAGGGCCCTGAGATCAACTTCCAAATACAGCCTGATCCCTGGAGGCACCAAGCCACCCCGCAGCCCAGGCTTACAACCTCCTGCTTGCTGGGACTCCTGCACAAAGGGGCCTTAAAGAAAGCACTGGATTAGACCAGCTCACAGGGCAGTGGGACAGGAGCCAGGACCTCACCCCAGCTGCCCTGTTCTCAGCACCAGCATGGTCTTGCCCACAGGGATGGAAATCCCATTTCCCAAATTATTTTCTTGATGGTTCCCTTCCCAGAGGGATCTGCTGTCCCTTCGACCCAGTTGGGACCTGGCCATTTGGCAAGGAGCAGCTATCCATCACCTCCCTTGTGTGAAGGGTGCTTACTGCCCTTCTCCAGGCCAGGCTGCTGCAATCCCAGCTTGAAGGCATCAGGGCTGGGGTCTGAACCAGCCTCCCCCAGCTCCACTGTGGCTCCAGGCAGATCTCCTCAGCAAATCCTAAATACGCTGGGCAGTGAGACTCCCTGCTCCCACTCATCCGGCCATTTGCTCTGCCCAGGAAAAGGCAGGTGTGGGGTGAGACGAAGCAGAACACAAACATTGCATTAATGCTGGCTGGCGCTAATCAAAAGCTGATGTTGCACAGCCTGGCCAACAAACATTGCTGGGGATCTGTGGGAAAAATGGGATCCACATGGCAATTCACACTCCAGCTGCAGCCTTATCTCCTGGAAATGTTATCTCATGCAAAGTAGAGCTGGAGCTATTTTATTTTCAGCTGAGTAAAAATGTGTCAGTTTTATATTTATATATTAGGCTGCAATCCCATGGGAAATTAATTTGCCCAACAGCAGAAATTCTGTCATCGCACGCATCAGTCAGTCTGGGAATGGGGATCTCCAGACCAGGGCCCTGAAATCAGGGGAATGGCTTAAAATAATAACCACGGGAGGATGTGGGAGACTGAGCAAATTACGAGAGCTCCTTCCCAACTGCAAATTTATTTAGGGGGCATTTCATGGTTTTTATATAGAGCCAGGGGCTCAGCGCAACTCCCATCTTAGGGGTTCCCCCCTGGGGAGGAAGGGGCTTAGCCCATGCACGCTGCGGGATGGGAAGGGACCACTCTGGTCAGGGTGACGCCCCCACTGCCCCCATCCCATCGGCAGAAATTAGGCAGGGGACTGTGGTCTGGATCCTGGACATCGCTGCACTTGTGGCATGGCAGCTCTAGGTGCCAGGGAGTGCCCTGGGGAGACACTCAGCTGTGCATCCCTGGGTACTTGGTGGTCCCAGGGCTGCAAGGCAGAAGCAGAGCCAAGCCCTCCCCTTCGTGGGGTGTTCTGGTAGGCACCCTGCCTGGCAGCCATTCACTGGGGCTGGGATGAGCCTGGCCCTAAAACTTCCCTCCCCTTGCAGATATCATGCAGCACAGGGTGCCAAGCATCCACCAGCCCACCAGCACCACCTCGGACCTCCAGCATCACATCCGCCCCAGCCTGGGGTGTGGAAAGCGGTCCAGGGGCTGCTGGGACTGTGCCCCGCTGAACCAGGAAGGCTATGCTGGCTCAGCAGGCACGCGTCAGCTGCTCTCCAGCCCTGCTCCCTGCGCCCAGCAGGTCTCCACGGGGTGACGCACGCATCCAGGGAGCCCGTCCAAGCCAGGGGGTGTTGAGCCCTGGCCACAGAGCTGCCTTGTTGGACTTTGGCAGCCTGGACAGACAGTGTGACGGCTGCCAAGTCACGTGGAGGCATTTGCTGACCTGATGGGTATGTTTGCATGGAGGGAGCAGTGGGGCACAGAGGCCCCAGGGTGGCTGAGGAAATAGCCTAAGGGACGAACAAGACTTTTAAAGGGGATTCTCCCTGTTTTTTCCTTTGAGACGAAGGGAAGGGAAGGGAAGGGAAGGGAAGGGAAGGGAAGNCCGAAGGGAAGGGGAGGGGAGGGAAGGGAAGGGAAGGGAAGGGAAGGGGAGGGAAGGGAAGGGGAAGGAAGGGAAGACAAGACATGGGCTTGGGTCTCAGCAGTGGGTTCCCCCAGCAGGGCTGGGAGGGGAGCCCTGTCACAGGGCTGCTGTTTGTCATGGTGCTGAGCCAGCAGTGAAGGGCAATGCGGAGCATTCTGGGTGTGAGGACCTGCCACAGCCAGGAGCTGACAGGGCTCGGGGTGCAACTCAGAAAGTGCCTGCGCAGTGGTGAACCAGGTCCTGGCTGTGCTGTGACCCTGTGCCAGGGGGATTACACACGCTTTGCCAGGATGGGCAGGGCTGGGAGCTCAGCAGAAGAAGGGAGTTCAGCAGGAGGAGGTGTTGGTCCAATGAGGTGATGGGTAGGGCTGAATGGTGATGGGATGCAGCTGCATTTTGGCTATGTGAGGTGCCCAGGAACAGCCAGGGAAGGGACTATGGCCTCAGATAGGTGTGGAGCTGCAAAACCAAAGGTGTGCTGGCACATTCCCAGACTGGAAAAGACAGGCATGCCACTAGATGCTGACAGGGTTACAGGCCACTGAGACTCCTCATCACAATCAGCTGACACCCCAGCGAGGTTGGTTTTCTTTTTTTGAGACACAGCCTCCAAAGTCCGCTGGGCAGCAGAGCTCGCTGGGACAGTCTGGAGAGCGCTGCTTTCCCAAGCAGCACCCATCGCGGAGGGTCAGAGTTAAGGTTATTTGTGCCCCCAGTAGCTCAGGTAGCAACTGAGTGGCTGGACACCGCCCTGCCCTCAACTCATGCAGCCAGCACCAGCGCTGCAACAAAAATGAGAAAGCGCAGTAACCAACATCTCCCCACATTCATGTCCCTGTGCCACAGCTTCCCCAGCAAAGTCCCTGCCACCAAGCCAGGCCTGCTTTCCCCAAACTAAGCCCCAATTTTTATTCAGCAAGCTACCTCCAAGCTGAAGAGCTCCCTTCCTCAGCAGCCATGCAACCCCAGATGCCTCAGTCACTCTCTCCATCCTGCTCTTCCCTTTTTACCCATCCTGAAGCCCAAAATGCCCTCTGAAGTGAGGGTGACTCATCCCACTCTTCACTGGGGGCTCCTGCCCACAGTCCAGCTAGGTCTGGGAGCTGGAGGGATTATGTGGCTCTGCTAGGATCAACTGGCAGAGGGGAACAGAGGGCCCTTTCCCTTTGGGGACAGCTCTCCCGCAGCACTGTCAGTGCCTTTCTGTGCTTCCCAGCTCTGCAAATAAAATGCGTGTCTTTCTTCAAAGCCACAGGCTTCCTTTAAGCCTCAGAATGTTCCTGGGAGCTTTTATCCTTCCCTCTCTGCTCCGGCCATGCAGAGCGCGCGGGCTGGGCTCGGGTGCTATTATCTAGCCAGTTAATAATGCAGCTGAATCCCCCTAGGTTTAGTGAATAAATCCAGCCTGTTTTCTCATGGAGACACTCCCACCATTGAAAGCACCCAAGCTGAGTTGGCGGCAGCCTGATTTATAGCCAAAAACACCAAAGCCATGCCAGCCTCTTCTTGTCCCCTTGTTTTTTTTTTAAAAAGCAAAACCAGGGGCTGAAGGGGCATTGACACAGAGGGAGGCTGAGATGGGCAGATGCTCCTGCAAATAACAGGGCTTTGTGGGACCCAGAAGTTGAAGTTTCACATGGTAAATGGAGACTGGCAGAAGCGCAAGGCCAGAGCAGAGCTGGGAAGTGCGCTCCCAAGCAGCTCCAAGGCTGACGTAAGAGCAGCCCCAGAGCTGGCTTGCTCACCACATACCTAATTTTCCCATATAAGGCCAAGGAGAGCAATAACTCTCCTGGCAAGCAGATCAATAAAAACAGATGGTGGGCTTACAATTAGAGATTAAGCACATACCAATCCAGAACAAACAGGCCATAAATCATATGTGAACGAGGGTATTTATAGTTTAGATCACATTCCTTAATTAATTCAAAATGGCCCAGAAAAGAAAATAATACAAACCTCCTCTTTTCTGCTTTGTTCCTGCCTTGCTTTTGCAAAGCTGCATTCTTTCCTCGGGGTGTGCAGGGGACGGGGCAGCCACAGGAAAGATGCCTGCGGGATGATCCAGCCCATGCTGCTGGGGGAGGAAAGCAAAGGCTGTGGGTCAGGGAAAGAGCTGCAGAGCAGGCAGTGAAGTAAAGCAAGTGCCTGGGGCTTGATGGCATGCAGGGAGAGGGCTGGAGCACTGCTGAGCACTGGATTTGTCCGCACACCCCCAGATTCATGGTACACCTTCCCCCATGAGCACATCACCAGTGCCATGTCGCCAGGGTGGGCTGGTGGGACAGGACAATGGACCTGTGGGCTGAAGATGCAGGGACTTCCTTCATGCAGCAGCTCTGGGGGAATTTCCATGGTGGGGTCTGCTCCCAGGCCATGAGAAGGGAATCTCCTGAAGGACAACACAATAGCCCATCCATTAGCACAAGTCCTGCTAACAGGGCATTTGACCTTTACAGCAATGGCCAAGCATGTTTTTCATGCAGAAATTACTGCCATAAATTAACTTGCTCTATAAATTGATAACAAGCTCCTTGCTCTTAAGAGCATTGCAAAACTGGAGGCAAATGCAATATGACAGAGAGGAAACACCAGCCAAAACTGATTAGCTCTGAAAATATACCTGGGCGTGAACTGTGGATGAAGGGTCCCAGGTTTTCCAAAGCACCTCTGTGACTCCAGTCCAGACCTCTAGGATACTTAGGAATTATTAATTTTAATGGAAACAAGGTACCTCAGGCCCCTGGGCAGTCCAGACTTCAGGAAGGCCCATCCAACTGCAAGTCTTGCTCTGAACTCCTGAAATTATGTCAGGAGGATGGAGTGGTTTCCTCTTTGTGAACACAAAGGACTTCACCTGACTGTAGGAAGAGCTGTGTTGAGCAGAGGATGGTATGAGGATGGCAGGCTGAGTGCTGCATAGTTCCCCTGTACCCGGAGAGGGATGTGTCTCCTCCTTGCCTCCTCCTCCTTGTCCCCTCTGCCCGCCACCCTCTCCCAGCACACCCCCATCATTCCAGCTCTTTTGCTTATCATATCCCACCAGCTGACCTTGCAACTGACTCTCCACATCTTTGCTGGGTTTGTCTTCTGCCAGGTTCATTATTTGAATAGGCCTGCAGAGGGATCTGGTGGGTCCCTGTGCTGACCCATACTGCCTTCAGCCACATCCTAGAGCCCAACTGAACGGCAGAAGACCCCAGGACAGCCGGCAGCAGGAGCCGAGCCCCATCCCCACCACCTGCCCCAGCCCAGGGGGAGCAGGGCTGTCAGCCTCCTGAGGACACGGTGCAGAGGGAGCAACTCTCACTTTGTCCCAGGCAGGAACGCAGAGAGCCAGGACAACTGTAAACATAAATCAAGCCCTTTGAAGCTTGTCCTTCCCCCCCCTGCTCTCTGGAGCACTGTCAAACAAGTGGGGCATGAAAGAGATTGCTTATCTGATGGAGCTGGAGACCCTCCAGGACAGGGAGTGAAGGAGGGAGCCAAAGCAAGGTGGGGCAGAGAGCACCCGATCGTCCACCAGCCATCCCAGCATCACCAGCACCTCCCTCTCGCAGCAGCCCCTGTGCCTTGTAAATTGGGAAACTGGAAGAAGGGGGATGTGCTGGCCAGAGCTGAAAATGGTCACTTGTTGATTCAGGAAGACAGCCTGGCCCTAGAGCACTGGTATGGGGTGGCAATCCACATTTGTTCACATGAAGCAACCCCATTAGCACTGCCCAACCTGGCGACATCACAAGGGGCCTCAGGGGGCAAAGGAGCCTCTCTCCAGCACAGCAGGTTGTGCAGAGCAGATCCGAATGTCTCAGCCCCATTTAAAGTGCCCTGCTGGACAGGGCTATTTTAAAATCTCATATGCACCCTCTTCCCATGTTTTCCCACATGTGAGGGCTGCTGGTGGGGCACCATGCCCATCTCCTGACATGAACGATGGCTTTGTAGATTGCACCAGCACTACGCTATTTGTTGTCTTGCCACAGCTCTGCATTTTGTGGGTTTGTGGGGGGGGGGTTGCAGGCTCAAAGACATGAGAAGCAATCCCAGCCATGACGCACTTCTCATGATAGTGATCATACAGGCATTCACTGACAAGCAAGTCTAATCAGCGTGCGAAATAGCTTGTTAGCTGCCCTCTATCATAACCAATCTGTTGACAACCTAGGCTTGCATAATAAATCAGGACTTCAGATCATGAGGCTATAATAGCCCTCTGCAAACTGCTGCTGTGATGTTTATGGCAGCCCAGCTACTGTGCGGTGACATTCCAGACCTACAGGCGTGACGGGGTCAAGGCAGGCTGTGCATGTGCCATGAGGAGACTTCCTCTCAGAGACATGTTTCATCTCTGCACTGCATCTTAGAGGGCTGCATGGTGAAGAGAATCCACCACAGAGCAGGTAGAGGATCCCCAAAGCAGTGCTGGGGGCTGTTTCATGGGCAGCCAAGATGGAAGGGTCAGGATCTTTCCCAGGAACTGTTTAATTTATCAGCAAGGCTGTAACCTATGCACCACCTACTCCATGTGCTGATACCAGTTTCTGGGACTTTCTCCCAGCAGAGCCAAGGCCATAATTGCCACTGTTGTCCTGATGCAGACACCATTTGCTGCTTGCAGACAGGTGACCCCTGACGGTCTCCAGCTCTCCCATCAGCCAGCCACCATTGCACTCATCTCTCTCTCTCACACACAACTGCTCCAACAATTAGCTTTGTATATGAAATGAACCAAAAGATGCCACTGTGTTTTCAGTAGATCGAGGTGGAAGCCAGTTTCCCCTTAAGACAACTCTTTGGGGGAAATATTTTAACTTCTTTTTTTTTTGCTCTTACCAAACCTTTCATATTTTTGCCCCAAACACCTTTTCATGTCCTGAACCATATTTTCACCATCTCCATTCTTCTATTCAAAACAAAAGGTACTGGAATCTTTTGTCCAAAGCATTCACACATGTTTAAACTATCAGAAGAGAGTCAAAGATACGAAGTTCTTGCAGCCTTGAAGGAAAAGCTGTCCCTAGTTCTGCTTGATGCTGTGCTCTACCCCTAAGACCCTCTGTCAGAGGAAATAAGGAAGACCATGGTGCATTTTATAACAAGAAAGTGATGTCACAGAAGGTGTCCATGGTTTTGTAGGGTGTCACACTCTGCTGAGGCTGAGACCTTGGAGAAGCACCCTGGATGCAGATGGATAGCAGGCAGGATGGACTGATGGGTGGCTGATGCCTGCCCAGCTCTTTGCAAGTCCGCTGCCATCCCAGCCTCATCCTTACTGTGGAGGTGGCTAACTGCAGAGTGAGGAGCTGTGGGCAATCCCCTCCAGGCAATACTTAGCAATCCCCAGCCCAGTATTGGGGATGCAGGGGAGGTGTGAAGCATTGTGCTTGTGTCTCCTCCCACACCCCTGGAGCAATCCAGGCCCTGGTGATGCCTCAGCTCTGGACCTGCTCCCTGCAAGCAGGTGAATATCCCTGTTTTCAGCCTCCTCCACCTCCACAGAAGTCCTCTGTGCTGGCTTTCACCCAGGCAAACTTTGCTGATGGAAATGCCACCCATCCCACCGTCATTAGTCACAGCCTTTCTCCACTGTTTTGGGCACCTGCTGTTTGCAGGCTCAGCCGAAATTCCCCTGGGGACTTCTGGCAAGGAGATCTCCTCTGGTCTGACAGCGGCTGTGGAGGGCTCACGCTGGGACAGGTCCAGACTGCAGCGGAGGAACCACCTCCCTGCAGGGCAGTTGCATTGGTGTGAACTGTGCTGCAAAGCCCATCTCCCTCCCGGCGCTGGCTAGCGCAGAGTTATTTACAGGCTGTTTTAATACGATGGACACCATGCCAGCCAACGCACAGGGATTAAACTAAAGCCCTTCAAGTGAACCCTGCGAACTGCTGTGGAGGGAGGAGGGAGTCAGCCCTCCCTGCTGGGCTGCCAGGGCCCTGAGATGCCCTTGGAGCTGGACACACTCTGTGGCACCTTGTGCTGCCCCGTGATCATGTGTCAGCTCCAAGCAGGCAGACAGGTATATCAAATATGTCCCAGTCAACAGGAATTGTAAGCTTGTGCATGTTCAACACACTTGCTGATGGTGGCTGTCCACTTGCTCCTGGGGAGCAGCAGCTCCTATCTGGCTGCTTTCATCTGGTATTAAATCACTCCAGGAATCCTCCTCTAGCAGTTAGTCAGCCTCCTCCTCCCTCCTGGAAAAAAAAGCTGTTTTGTCAGTAAATGTGATAAAAATCTCCCCTTCATCTAGATTCAAGAGAAGCTCATCAAAATATTTACACAATCCTCAGGATACTGCACTCGCCAGGGTTTTTGTGGTGTCCTGATTGCAGCAGGTCCCCCTCAAGCATTGCCTCAGACCAGAGGAGGAAATCCCAGGCTGGCCGCTGCAGCCCTGGTGCCCACGGGCATCTCACATTGACCCTGTGGCTGCTTTCCCAGGCTCGCTGTCCCCATTCCACCCTGTGCTACCTGCTTCAAGGAGATGTGTCTGTCAAGCAAACGAAAGCCTTGCGCATCCATGGGAGCAGGGCTAGGGAGTGTGTTCACTCACTCATCTGGCTGGGCTGGAGCAATTAAAAGAAAAGCATGTTAAAACCTGCAGTTCTGCACAGCACCGGACAGCAGACAGCATCTCAGATGAACCCTGGCTGTGGTCTGTCCAGCTGAGTGTGGGCAGCACAGGGCTGAGCTGCCCATGCATCTGCAGATCTGCGTTTGCACATCCCAAAGCCTGAGGCTCCCTTGCCCCGCTGAGCCCCTGCCCGTCTTGCTCAGGGTGTGTGGATCCCTGGCAGCTGGCACCCGTCTGGGTGGATGTTGAAATTTTGCATTGCAGTGTGACTTGGGCAGGCGCATAGGCGTTTCTTCCACCTTCATTCACACTGTGAGATTAGAGTGATGAGGAAAGCCACATCTCGGCCAGAGACGCTGGCAAGCAGTGCTCTCGACGTCCCCGCTCATGAACACCACTCCTGTAACAGTGAACCACAGTCATATCAACCCTATCAAGTAGTCCCTATCAAGGACTTTCAAGTAGTGCCTGAGGGGACCAGCCCTCCTGTGGTCCAGCAACTCTCTGTCCATCCTACCTCATCCCACCATACCCAACAGCTCTCTGTTTGTCTCAACTCGTCCCACCATAGCCAATGGCTGGCTGTCCATCCCACCTTGTCCTACCCAAACATTCAGCTAGTCCCGCTGGTTGTGTTTGTTGCCAAAGACCTTTCTGAATGAAATGCCTGGTGGCCCCTTCCTCTCAGATCTGAAGAAGGGCGTGGTAATTTTCTGGGTCATCCATTTAGAGAAGTGAACATGGGCTGCCTCCTGCAACACCCTCCAGATGGACATCATTGTCCCCAGGTAGATGTGACCAGAGATGTTTTCATGAAGCCGTGACAAATCCTGACTGAGATCAGACCAAGGCCTTCATTTGCTTTTGCTGACAGTTCACACGCCTCCATGCCCCCCACAGCATCAGGTTTTGACAATGTTCATCAGCATACGGGAGCTGCCTTCACTGGTACTGGTGCATGATTTCACCATGCGGACTGCAGCCTGGCTCCTCATTTTGCATCCGTTTATGAATCTGCGGTAATAAAGATTAGATGCTATGTTTCTATTTCCACCTTTCACTGCAATTTGCTTAAATGTATTAGCACCAACTTGTGGCCCAGCCCCTGCTTGGCCAGGTGAGCCACATCCACCAGCAATGCATTTCATTTGCATCCTTAGTAGCTGTGGCAGATCTGGGAAGGCCGTTTTAGACATCTGAGAATAAGGATCTAGAACAAGGTCATCTTTTTGTTTTGTTTTGTTTTTTTCCAGGTAGTATAAAGAAACCTGTGCTACTTTGTTACTGGAGACAAGCTTTTCCTGCACCATTGTTACAGGCTGTTTTCCTTGATGTGCTCTATTTTTGGCACATGCAATAAGCCCTAACATCCTTCCCTATCTCTATGTTCACTGGCGTTCAGTTTAAAATATTTCTGGCCTTTATCTTAGATTTTCCAGTGCTGAAGCAATACTATATATCCTGTAGACCTTATTTTTGTCTTATGAATCACCAACCTTTAAACAAGACCCTATTGGGTATAAAGAGCCCCTGCTAAACAACAAACAGTGCCGGGGTAATAACGTAGCAACTCCCTGCAGTCTCCTCTCCAGCAGTAGCTCTGGCACTCAGTTTGCATCCTGCTGGAGTCTAGATGAGTGTTTTTGATCCAGCAGAGAACTATTAGTTCAAGCTCTGGACTTTGCTCCCATGCACTTTTATCAAATGCTCTTGAAGTGCATTTGAAACCACTTAATCTTCTCCTATTAACAGACCATTTGCAGACAGAAAAGGTATTTCTGCAGTCTTGTGGGGGCAGTTTGTCAAGCAGGCTTCACTAATATTGGCTTCCTGTAAATGAAGACATGAAATATTCGTGCAGGTTTCTCCTTCTCTGGGGATTTTGGTGCTCCAGCACCGAGCTGGTCTCCAGGTTCAACCATGCTGTTGCAAAGATGGGTTTTGGCATCCTCCTGGGGTCTCACTGACTGATGGCTCCTGGAGGCATTTGGTCCCCCTTGCAGAAGAACAAAAGGGTATGAACTGGCCATGGAGAAATTCCCACTGGAAAGTTAAAGGGGGTCGCAGCTATCGGGACAGAGGGTTGGTCATACACAGTAGGTCTTCATGGCACAGGAGGTCCCCCCCCAGTCTTGTATTCCTTCACAGTTTTAAGCTTGTCTTATATGTCCTGGGGAATGAGACATGCTTAATGCACTTTATGGGCAGGCTGAACCTCACATGTTGCACGTCTGTGTGATTCGCACTGCTAGACTGGGGACACGGTTCCCAGCGCTGCTCATGCTCAAAGATTTGTTGTATTCCTCCGTCATTGGAGGGGGCTGCTGCCATACCCTCATCCCTATCTTTCATACCTTTTTGCAATAACTTCTCACTCAGGCACATTATTTCCATTATAGATGATTTATTCTGTTGTCTTTGGTTTTTTTGACTGAGCCTTAGTCCAGCAGCTCTGGCTGTTAAAGAATGGCTCAGACCCATGAATCATGTTCCTCTACTCTTTCCAACTCAAAACATCACCTGTATAAAACGAAATGCCCCAAACACCATTATAAATTACTTTATTTTTCTGTGCTACCCCCCAGTGCTGCCTACCACCCAAACGGCAGTGAGGTCAGTGTATCCTAAAGGAGAGCTCATTGCACATGAGATTGCTCCTGTTTTTCCAAGCCTACCTGCCAGAGCCCTGCTAATGCACAGAACGTAAAAATATTTGGCATGAGTCACCTCCCCCAGAATTCTTCCCCTTGAAAGCAGTGGAAATATTCCTCCTACATATGTAGTACGTTGGGTCTGGGTGTGAGTGGAGAGTTGTGTCAGCTGCTTTCCCGTGGTGATCACTGCACACCTCCACCCTCGCGTGGGTGTCCAGAGCAATGTGCTGCCTGATTGTTCTCTTAGACCTTCCTATGGGGATGGGCTAGGGCACCACTGGGGTCTTCTACCTCTTTGCACAGAGCTGGGTGTTTCTCTCATCGGGGGAAGACGTCTTCAAAATCCTCTACAGCTCTAGCCCTACAGCTAGCAAATGTGCTTCCTAGGAAAACTTTGCTCCTGGCACTTTCTGCCTGCTTACAGGTACTCTTCACCCTTACAATAATCTCAACTGTATATTTTTCAGTTTGTACCTTTATGCTCAGACTGCTCAGCTACTCAGTGGGGATGAGTACAGGATGGCAAGTCTAATGTCTCCCTCATGCCTACATGTGTGCCTTTCAGTTCACTGCTTATTTCTCCTGAAGCCACCCCAGCTGCTGCTTTGGGATCTAACTTACAAAAAAAATAAATGTCCTGACTGTTTAAAGCCTTCTGGTCTGCTTGTCCTCTTCACTACTGACAATGTTCCTGTGAAGGATTTCCTGAGCTAGAGGAGCTGCTGCCTGTGCTGACACAGCCCTGAAAAGCAACAGAGACCAGAGGAACTCCTAGCCATTCCTACTGGCTTTATTTGTGGTGTCCCAGACAGCCCAAATTCAGAGATGGCAGAGCTTTCTTCCTTAGATCTCCTTCCCTGTAGTCCTTGGGTCTGCAGTCACACCCAGGCTGGCATAGCCCCATCTGTCCGGGTTTGGTGTGGACCAGGTATATGTGCTTGCCCAAGGCCAGCTCTGGGGTGCTGGGATTTTTACCCCTGGTCTCTGCTGAGGTTTGGTTTTGTGCTGGGGACTCAGTTTGCCCCCTTGCCAAACTGCATGACTGGCTCTCAGCCCAAATCTGGTCTTCACCGCCTTGCATTTTATGCTTTAAAAGCATCTCCCCCAGTCTCATTTGCCTGCTGAGTGCAGAATACCAGCGACTTCTCCAGCAGCTTTGTTGTTGGCTTTCACTGAGTTACACAAAAGCCATTAGGAGTGTCAAGTACTGAAATCAGGCTGCCTCCACCTTTCCCTTCTCATTGGTCTCCATAACCTGCATATGCAGAGGGAAGCAGTGTTTAAACCCTCCCTCCGCACTCACGGAGTTTCTCTTCCAGAGCTTTAACTGCTCTGCTCTTCCACTCCATATATTTTCTTAGCTCATTTTCTTCTGATCCAATGGGAGGCTTAGCAGCTTCAGAGCCCAGGGCTGTGGCGAAGACCTGCTTTGGCCTGATGGCTCTGCTCTGATGCATCAGTATGACAGAGAGCCTCTCCAGCAGCCCCCAGCACCGTTTCTCCACTGTGCAGTCCCATGTGAGGAGGGAGGCAGTGTGCGTGGGCACCTCTCTACCACAACCACAGCAGGAGCAGCCTGGTAGCACTCCAGAGCTCATGTGTGCTGGCCTGGGGCTGGATGAGACTCCAGACCTGTTAGGAGCTGCACCCCATCAGCCCCTGCCTGGAGAAAGTGGTCACCAATGGAGATGTCCTTGCAGCATAACATCAGGGCCAAGCTGGCTCATCCAAAAATTCCTGGATACCCCACAACACTGTGGTTTGTCCCATCCACTCACCTGGCTCAGACCCAACACCTCTGTATTCCATGGCCACCGTCACAGAGCAGAGGACATCAATGGCACAGCCAGACCTTGCTCTGCACCTCTCGGGAGTACAGTGGCTTGGCTGGACCTTCCCCAGCAGTATCTCTGCCCCTTGGCAGCCGCACAGCCACCAGCGTGGCTGCCCCCTGCAAGCAGCCTTTGCTCCCAGAAAAGCCCCATGCTGGGATCTGGCTGGAACTCACCACAGATTCCCAGACTAAACCCTTCCTGCCTGGCGATGAAATCACCCATCAAAAGGTGCACAGCAGTGCTCCCACTGTCAGCCAGACATCAGCCATGGGCTGCAGGGGAAGGAGCTGGGAAAATAAACACGCCTTCCTGTGCACGTCCCCCGCTGCTGGGAGGGTGCAGTCACTGAAACCGAACCTGTCCTCACTGCCCCAGCTAAGAGCGGGGCCAGCTCGACTCCTGGGCCATCAAATAAGCACATGTCCTTGGTCAGCAGATACTAAAATCACCTCCCAGGCAGGGAGTTTGAGGGCCACAGGCAGAACCTGCTTTGCCTAATTTTGAACATACCTGAAACAGGGGGTTGTCAAGGGATGGGGAGGGGCAGGACAGGGAGGGAGAGAGGAATTCCTGGGAAATCATGGATGAGGACGGCTGGAAAATCACACTCCACAGGAAGATGACTGGGAGAAAGAGAGAATGAGGGCAAAGGAGGTGTAAGATTTGGTCCACTATTATGTGGACTTCCTCTCGTGGCAAGGTCCAGGGCAAGGTAACATCTGCCTTGGCACTGCTCCAAGCAGCACAAGGACCCCTCACATGGCCCCTGAGCACCACTGGGGTCACTGCATGCTGGAGCCACTGTCACAGCAGCATGGGAGGGATGCTGGGTTTGACCAACAAAGGCTCAGCCCCAGTGTCCACCTCCAGGGCTGACCTGGCCAGGATGCTCTTCACTGGGATGCTGGAGAGGTGAGAGAGGGATGAGAGCAGAGGGACAAAGATAGCACTGGGTAAACTCCAGAAATAAAAACTCTTCCAGGAACCCACCTTCCCCACCTAAATAAGGCTGCTAATCTCATCCTGGCATAGCCTTCATATTCCTGCTCTGCCCAAAGGCCACCCAGCTCCTAGCACTCAGGAAGGCCCATCATGTCCCATGATGTCTCGTTGTTCAAGGAAGAAGTCCTGAAAGACACGAGTCGGCTCCTTCTTAATGCATTACAACCTAACAAGCTTGGACAAAGCAGCTTCAAGTTTCCCCCCAGGGGATTCAGCAAAAGCTGTGATTTATCACGTTCTGCATGTAGCACTTCCCTGGGCCTGACTCCCATCCTCTGTCGAGTGCTGGCCCCAAACAATGCTAAAAATACTTCTCTCCCCTATGGTCCCTGACCTGAGCGTGACTCACTGAGCAGGGGTAGGACCACAGCATTTCACAGGGATTTTATCCCTTCATCCAAGAACACCAAAGCTCTGTGCAAATATTCATCACCCCTCCAAGGCATGGAAACACCACTGCCATTTTAGAGAAGGAGAAAATGAGTCACGGGACGATGAAGTGACTTGTCCATGCTCATACTGGAATGGGTCCAGCCAGCCCTGCGATATGGGAATTATGGGGGGCTCTCCCTTCTGAGGTAGGAGATTAAATTTGAGGATTTTGCCACAATTCCCAAAGGCTTTCCAGTAATGGAGTAGTTCTAACGAGGCAAACGGCAATAATCCAATTGGGTTTTTAAGCCAGAGAGTTATCTGAAATACCTGACATCGCTTCCAGATATTTTTCTTGCTGATCTGTACTTGTTTCAGAGCTCCCAAGATGCACCTGCAATGCACAGTGAAATGCACTAATTACTAACCTGGAACTGGTTATGTTTAGGGTCATGAATTTATGCTGCAGGGTCCTTTCAAGTTAACTGTAACAGCCTCAATTAATCCTTCATTTATGGAGAACCAAGTGTGTGGAAACGAAAGGAGGGGAGGAGGAGTTGGAATGCTTGGATTCGCTGCCTTGCTCTTTAGCTCTGTCACTGACCCTAGACATGACCTGGCAGAAGAAGGCAGGCCCAGTGGTGAAGATATCAAATGAGATTTAGGAGATCTGCATCCCACTCCTGGCTTTGTTGCAGATTCCCTGGGTGACTTCAAGTAAGACGCCTACTTAAATCTAAACCTAAACCCGCACAGCAGCATTTCCAGGATTGGGATGATCTCTCTTATCAGGGGTGAGGCCAATGCTCTGCCTTCCTGACATTAGGGCAAGTACATTTTTGCCATGCCAGCACAGAGTTCATGGCTGTCTGAGAAGCCTTGCTGCCAAGTCCCCACATCCAGCTCAGATGCCCTTTGGTTGAGCATCCTGTGTCCAGCCATGGGAAGCAGAGCAGTGTTGAGCCACTGGAGGTTTTTCCAGGGCTACCACATGTAGGGGACAATGTGGATATACGGCCACCTGTACCGGGACATACCCAGTGCCCAATCAGTGGTTGTTACTGGTGAGAAGGTCTTGGTCCTCCCTGGCTGCGCAACCACAGATCCGTGTGTGCACGGGAGTTCTCCCAGTCCCAGGCTGTGTTGGAGCTACAATGTACAAGCAGATCAGCCAGCAGGCTCATCCCACATTAAAGCTGCTGCAAGTAAAACCAGAAAATACAGTTGTCTTGCCAGCAACCAGCAAGGCAATGGACAAACCAGCCAAGCTGGATTGAAACCGGTCAGGTAGCACTGCTCACCCTGGTTAGGCTAGGCTGGGAGTGAGGCAACAGGCAGGTTTAGGAAACACTCGTCAAGCTCCTTCTAGACGTCTCCATTTGCATGCCCAAAAGTCACTTTCGAAGGCATTGGCTACAGGTAAGGAGGACGGTGTGTGACCCCTCAGTCCCAGCCCCAGCAGAACTGGCTACACCTCCTGGAGACATGGAAAGCTGAGGTTTCTCCACCTGGGAGCTGCCACTGCTTTTGGTGGTGGTTACTATGGGGGCTCAAAGGTGATGGAAGAGTGGGTTTGGTTTGTAGGGCTGCAGGATGAGGAACAGCAGGAATCCCGTACATGCTGGGCAAGGACTGAGGGACACATACAGACCCTGTCTTACAGGAGTGTTGGTGTAGATGGTATTACTCACAGGGCCTGCTCAAGCACCACTTGGCAAGAGAAGACCTCTTCCTATTTTGGTGGACAATGACTTGGCTTTAGTTATTTGCTCCTTCAGCCCATCTGAGATGACTTCTGCAATAGCAGTGATGCCACTGGAGCCGTTAAACCTGGATCGGAGGCAGGTCAGCAGTCTGGAGAACTCAGAGATCCCCCTAAAAATGGAGAGGATCTGCTGTTCACCACCTTCTCCACTGCAAATGTTAAGGGTCATCAGATAGAGCTAGGAGAAGTCAAACATAGGACAAATGAAGGTGCAGTTCATCCCATGAAGGCTGGTGGATCAGGGGAACTCCTTGCCAAACATGACTGCAGAAGATTTTCACGGATTCAAGGAGACACTGAGTAAGTGCTTGAAAAAGAGATGTGTTGATATTTGCTAGACCAACAAACCACATTAGGCTCAGAAAATCTTCCACGCCAAAAGAAGTTGGAGGCTGGGACAGTATCTAGGGGACAAACTGTACCTGATTATCCTAATCTTGCTCTTCCCTGTTCACTTATGTCCACTGTTTCTATTGGATTTCTCCTGAGGGCTGGGTGTTAGCCCCTCCAGCAACCATGAAAGCCTCCTCTTACCTAAAAGGGGTCTTCAGAAAGAAAATGATGTGATTATGGGGGATGACAAAGAAAGGGAGAAGTCAAAAGATCAAACCACTTAAACTGGGGACCTGGGGNTGATGGGAGAGGGATGGAAATAGGCTGCACAGTCAGTGGGATTGCCCTGCTGAGCTCCCTTCTGCCTCTGGGGATGGCCAGCTTGGCCAGGGCCAAGGAGGCAGAGAAGGTGGTCCCACCATATTGTGGGAAGGTGTAAATAAAAAAAA